>VDFB02231923.1:0-19572 GCA_007258455.2 Sequoia sempervirens
AAGATTTTGCATACCCATTTTTTTAAAAGTTCAAACAATTAACGTGACTTGTCTATGCTTCCACATTTTGCATACATTTCTACCAAGGCACTACCAATTGCATTTGCTTGAATGTTTCTAAAGCCTTACTTTGTTAACAGATTTTTTTGAGGCATTATATCAAACAGTTCATGTGCCTTCCACATTTTGCATACATGTCTACCAGGGCACTTGCAATTGCAACTACAACATCTGGTAAAATTCCCCCTTGATGACTTGATTGATGTCCATACCATGTCCAAAGCTCCCATTTTGGCACAAGCAAGGGGAAGGTTGTGGAATTTGGCTTTACAGCTGTCAATTGCATTTGCTTGAAAGTTTCTAAAGTCTTTTCAACAAACCCATTTGCAAGGATAACATGATATTATTTAAGTACAAGCTTAAGTTTAAATCTTGCATTTCAAAGCTAAATTGAAATTAAAATTATATGTTTGAGGCAATGCATATAAGACACCCATACAAAATAGTACAAAAGAAAGAGAAAAAATGTAAAGAATGCACTTGTAACCTATACTTGAGAGAATTAAAATTTTGAAATTAAACATAAAGAATAATAGGATTTATAAATTAAATACATGTCAAGGCTAAATTATATAATATCAAAAAAGATTATTTTAAAGTTTAAATTTATATTTTAATTTTAGGGTAAATACTTCTGGTTGAATTTATGAATTAGAAATAGAAATTTTGAAAGGGCCCCACCCTTTTACAAAGACCAATAAAGAGACAATAAAGAGACAAAAAAGAGACAAAAAAGGATCAATCATATTGGCATGGAACAACAACAAGAAAAATATAGTTGTAAGTTAGAAAAATAACATCCAATTAGAAATACTCCACCAATAGTGGCAATGTATCTAATAAAGAGGGTCGTTTTCCCAAAAACATTAGTAGATCTATCATTTCACAACAACTTGAATCCAAAATTCTTAAAGGAACTATATCTTATTTTCAACCTTATCCTTTTCCATGAATGAACCTAGTTCCTTTCTAATGGAGTTTCCAAACTTGAGACCAAAGGGAATAAAGGGTTCCTATAATCTTCTAAACTTGAACCTTAGATTCATATTTTTAAATTATTAGAAGGAATATGAAGAGGTGAATGTTTCAATTCAAGAGAATGGTAGAGGCAAAGAACTCCAACTAATCCATCTCTAACACATGATTCTTGTCTCTACCAATCTCCTCTAAATTTGTCTTGAAAAGACATTCTAAATTAGTCATGTCTACAAGAGGACCAACCACCCCTCGATTATGCCCAAAGGGAGCTTCAACCAAATCCTAAGGTAAACAAGGCTCCATCTCATCCTTATGCATTTTGTTCAACCTTTCCTTCCTCTAAAATTCCTACACCTATAAAATAAATAGCTAGACACATGGCAATCTAGTGAAAACACAAGAAAATCCTATAGCATGGCATTTTGAACCCAAATAACCAGATTAAAAAATAATTTAATCTATAAGTATAAATAGTTTGATGGTAGAAACGTTATACATATAAAAATATGATATATGTGTCATTATTTTTCTTTCCAATCTATAAATTTTTGATGTGCTTCGCTATATAATTGAGATGATTCACTCATAATGTAATGATAAAAATTTAGTATGTATCAAAGAAATATGTCCGAGACATCAAGCTACCATTGCACATAACTCTCATGGAAATAAGAATATTATTTTATTTTAACTAAAGAAATTATGTGTACTCTATCTTGAATTACTAATTAATTTTGAATTATATACTTATAATTTAAAATAAAAGCATCCTTTTTAACATGGAATAGATAGGTTAATTAAAATGAAATAAAATATGTTTTTATATTAAGAAAATTTACAAATATATGGAACTCATACATTTAGAAATTGACTAAGACAACTCTATATGAGAATTAAGATGAGAATAATTTATATATGTTCTTTCAATAATTAACATTAGAAAGTAATACTTGCCTCATATTTTATAATCAGACTAGAAACCAACAATGGAAGATTGAGAGTCTCAACTAAGAATTCCACCTTATAGATAACATTCATAATAGAAGCCAACAACTAAAGACCAAATTTCATAAATAAAGTTCATGTGTTATATATCATGCCTTTGAGGGGTCCACAAGTACCATGAGCCTTCTGAAATCCTTCTCCATCTAAATGCATCCATTCCAAGACCATTGGGAGGTGGGTAGATCCCAAGTTCCTTAATTTCTTGTAGGAATTTAATCAAGAGTAGGACATTGTGACTTTGGCATGTAAATTTAAATCTAAATGTGCATCCAAAAAATAAAAATTCATAACTAAATTTAATTCAAAAGTGGGCCATCTATGGCCTTCTATAAACTTCTATAACTAATTTTAAACACTCAAACAAATACATATATATGAATATATACTTCATTTATAAATTCTTGGAATATATCAATCCATCACAATTAAATTCTTAGACATCATGCATAATATTTTTTATGTATTCACAAAGCCACCTAGGGTCTCATAAGACTTGAGTAGGTGAATACCAATATGCATATCTAATGGTGGGGTAAATGGAGGGGGATTAGGAGTAAGTTCATATATATATAACTTATTTTGCAATCCAATATATTGGTTGGAGAGGTTGCATTTGAATAGGAGTGAAGATAAGGTCTATTAAAATATGACTCACCATCTTCTCTATTCTTAGGATTTTGGAGTTTATCAAAATATCCTTTGTCGATCTCAACCAATCTTTGCTTTAGCTTCCAAATTATCCACACAATCCTCCCTGAAATATTCAATATTTGAAACATAATTATGAGGAAGATACAAATAATCCTTGACATAGCTTTTTGTATCAAAGGATAATATGGTTCTATAATTTTAAACTATTTCCAATTTTGAAATCTAAATACAATCAATAATCTATTTAATCAAGCAATAATCATAATTTTAAGGCAAACATAAATTACTTGAATCTTTTTAAGGTCTCTCATTAGATTCTACTTACTTTAGAACTTAAATTTAAAAAACAACATTATAATCCATAGAACAAATTTCAAAGACATAATAAATTATTACAATATTATTTAAGATTCTAATTGTAATGAACATGTTATAGTAATGATGGGAACCCTAGCTGGAATTAGCTAAGTAATTACATTGCGGCTCTGGCGGTCCACGAGTTCTGTAGTCTCCCGTCAGGTAGTGCGGTGTCAGCGCCGGTATACATGATCCACGTTAAAAAAGTTTACGAGCGCCTTTGCGGTTTATAGAGTCGTGCCACCCGATTCACGCTAAAAAATAAAAATAAAAATAGTAATAAATATTCAAATTTTAAATCTATGAAAATATATAACCAAATGATCCTTAGTTTTCATATATCATTTGTGATGAGAAGGTTGAATATTATAATTTTTTAGGCCAATCTTTAGGCACTAATTCACCATTGTTAAAATGATCCTTAGTTTATTCATTGTTTTTTTCATGATTATAATTTTTTACAATTTCTATTAAACCAAACTCAAAATAACGGTATAGATTAAGATTCTTGTCTTTATCCTACATTTGGGTCATGTTTGATTCTAGATTTATTATCATAATTAGAAGTTGTATAAATTGTTATTATATATTTTTTAACATCTATAAAATGTATGGTTGGATTAGTGAGATATTTATAGCAAGTATGCAATATGAAGTCAAACTTTATTAGATTTGATTCTTAATAAATTAGTTTTAACAATTCAATTTATAGCTTTATGCAATCTATAAGTTTAAATAGTTTGATGGTATCTAAACTTTATACATATAAAAATATGATAAATGTGTGATTATTTTGCTTTCCAATCTATAATTTTTTGATGTTCTTGGCTATATAATTGAGATGGTTCACTCATAATGTAATGATAAAATTCATCCTCATACATGGAGGATTTTATATTATCTTCCATTAAATTCATCCTCTTTATGAGATTCTTATGGAATATTGATATTGTAGTGTGAATTCTTAATTTTAGACATATCTTAACTAGATAAATTTAGGTTCAATGAAAGCAATAGAAATTTTTTCTCACTTACATAATCCTATTTTGAAGTTAATTTATGTTAACAACTATTAAATTAGATATTTTTATGGACCCAATTATTTTCAAATAATTTTACAATAATCTTTGTTTTCTTATTCTTTCTTTTATTGTTTCATTTAAAATTTGAACCATTTAAGGATGCTATGTTATAGATTATAGTTGTCTTCCAATTCTTTTTAAATTGTTCAACCCTCTCATGGTCTAAATAATTTTACATTCAACAACCATGTCTAAAGTACATTATATACCCAACCTCTTCCCCTATTTAACACACTCATAAACCTTGTTACTAATCTCATTCGAAGAGGTGGAACAACCAATCTTAGAGGGATCCTCATCCATAGGAGAGAGAAGTGAGCCATCAATCTAGGCTCTAGTAGTATTCTAAAAATAGTAGAACTAGAAGCTAGAATCCTAACAATGATAGCCAAGTTGGATAATACACAAGTTTTCCTTTTCAAGGGATTGGGGAGCACTTATTGGATGGGTATTATTTCCCCTTCACCACATTTTGATTAGGATTAAGAATTGAAATAATAAAATTCTCTAATTGGTATAAGAAAAAAATAAGCCCTTAGTGGAGGGGAGCTCATTTTTTTCTCATGTGCAACTCTAATAATAGATTTCTTAAATTACATGAGTAAATGAAAAGGGAAGCTAACAAGTCACATGCATCTAAGATTATTAATACAATAAAAGTTATAGGATAAACAACATTTATAGTTTCTTTCTAGGATGAAATAAATAATCAAGTAGAAACATGTAGTGGCCCACCATTGTACCTTTCAAGATTTTTGCATGAGTGTTATTGTGTTTTTAGTGTTTAATGTGTTATTGCATCTTGAGGTGAAATTAATATTTTAAATAGATTGGTATAATTAGTTTATTAAATTAAAATTGCTTATGAAATAAATTAAATAAAATTAGAATTTAAAATAAAAATTAAATGAATTATGTGGTAAAGAGGTGATATTGATTATTAACTATCAAATTAAATAACATGATTAAATGTCTCTAAGATAAAAGAATAAATTAAAAAGAATATATCATTATTAGAATTAACTAATTAAATACGGAAGGTAACATGATTTTGAATTATATATAGGAGATAAGATTTTAAAACGGATCCTAAAAGCAATTAAAAAACAAGATGGAAAGATTTTACATGCAGAGCATGCATAACAGCAAATTGAATGACAGGGGAAAATTACTGTTTTTGTGGGGGTTTTTAATGGATTGTAATTGATTTATGTTTTGGGGGGATGAATCCACCATTTTCTGGGCACAAAATTTATCTTTTAGGATTTAAAATAAAATAAAATAAAATAAAACAAAAACGGGAGATTATATAGAGGATTGAGGTTGTTTCAACGGGGAGGTGGCCTTCATCAAGGGGAGGAATTCAATTGTTGTGGGGGAGAACAACATTATAGTGTTCTTTTAACCTGGACATATCTTATAGTAGTAGATGGCAGTTTAAAAACCAGGGGGGAACTATTTTAAGAAGGGTAAAAAAAAAATTTAATAGCATTCATGGGGATCTGGATCTGCATTTCAATGTTGCTGCGAGGGCCAAATCACACTGTAAAGTTGGGCCGGTTGCAACACTTTACAAAGAGGACAAGGGCAACCAAGATTTTGAGTGCATCATCGGCGCCAAGGTGAGTAACCAACCTAGATGAACTTTTATGTTTAACAGTTTTAAGGGGAAAATATATTATCTCAGATCAATGTGTTAAATGACTGTCTTTACGGGCCATTCTGTTCTCAAATGCCATAGTCGTTGCTATGAATTCTCTTCCATCCACGACCATTCCTTTTATTCAGGATGGATTCTCCCAGCTCGTGTATCCCTTATTAATCCTTTTCTGCTCACTATGCAAATCAAATGCGTGCTTTTCTAAAGATTTATACATTATACATTGGTTTTGTGAGAATCTAGAAAAAAAATTGTCTTTGAAAACTACAGGCAATAAATACCTTCACCAAGTTAGGAAACAAGAGAGCAGCTCCATGCCGGCTAGCTTAACTAGCTTTGATTTTATTTTTGTAGATGAAGTTTCTCCTGAGTCTTCAGCGTATCCCTCTCTGCACTTGCAGTCTCAATCATTATTTCAGGTCGACTGAGAAAATTTAATCACATGAACCACATGGTTAATATATCTATAATTCTTCGATCTTAAAGAATTTCCTTAACAGGCAATTACCACTAGATAAATTTAAGGCCGGCTTGTAGATGACGTTTATCCAGCTGCCTGGAGCATCAAAAGTCATCCTTATATAAGAATTCCCTCCATTCTATTAACACTCTTGATGGTGGCTGCATTTCGTTTATGGTGTCTATTATTCTCCTCATATTTAATGTCCACGCCTTGGCTACATAAGGCAGGCCTAGGGAATTAATGGTTTGGTTGCTTATTAAATCCATACGCCAACATTACATTTGCTGTTAGTTCCTTTCCAAATAAGAAATGGAGGATTAGCACTTACCTTCTACAATCTCCTTGAAGCCTCGGTTTATTTTTGTAAGATTTGGGTCCCGTTCTACCACCAATATTAGATCCAACAGAAGTGGCTAAAGGCATCCTTTTCAATAAGCAATACTCACCTCATTAAGAAGTTTGAGTTCCTTAGCTGCTAAAATGTCTAGCAAGAGATTGCAACCGCCGTTTAGAATATCCTTATTTTGTGAAGTCTTACATATGGTATCTTGGCCATTCCTATTCATTTAACCATTCGTATGTTTCTTACGTACAATATTGGTATTTCAGTTAAGAAGAAAGGGATTTAAATCTAAATTTACTTTCCCCATGATTCCCTATATTTTTATAGAAACCATGCTTATTTCTTTTAAAGCCCAAAAGGCTTAAGTTTTAAATTAGAAACTTTCTTAAAACAGGGAAAAGTACTCCTTAGATATTAATAAGAAAAGAAGGCTATCCTATTAAGACTTTTTCAGACTTGCTAAAAAAGAATCTTTATAGTCTTAAAAAAAAAGGTGAGAGGATAGTTTCTTTAAATATTTGGAATTTATGATGATTTTTAAAAAAAAAAAAGTATATGGTATATGGTATTTATTAGTTACAAAATTATTATTATTATTTAAATAAAATATATAATTAGTTAATTTAAAATTAAAGATGTTGATTTATACAAATTTAGAGTTAATTGGGTTCCACTAAGAAATTTGGGAATTTTATTAATTTAGTAAAAATAGTGTTACATTGGAATTATATTTTAAGGTTCTAATTAAAGTCATAAAACAAGTAGTTTTGAATTTGTATATATATACTATAAACCTTGATGGATATTTTTTCTATAGTACGATATTAGGTTATAGTCATTATTCATTTGTAAACATCACTAGTCAACACCTTAGCATTATATATTGGTTTGATTACATAAGCATGTTTTGTGGTTTCAAAAAAAGGAATTATATTAAGTTGTTTTTTTTTAAATGAAAGATATCAACTTATTTTAGAATGGTTAAACGTAGGAAATTCATGTGTATTGGTTAAAGAATAGTTAGTTTGTAATCATTTATTTTATTATCTTTTTACTTAGTTAATCATTTAGTAAACTTGAAAATGGTTGCTCGTAACCCCATTCTAGATGTTGGTTTCTTTATGGCTTGAGTTGTGTAAAGTAGGTATACGATTTTCTTGAATTCGATATATTGCGAGTTTGCTTGGAAAAGTGAATTTCTTGGTTGATATGATTGTTTACTCATGTTGAATTATTCTAAAGTGATGTTTTTATATTCTAATGTTAAAGGTTTAAATTAGAAGTTATTTAGACAGAATATCTTAACCTTAAGATAATATATATAATCTTTATTTGATTTTGGTGGAGGGATTCCTATCTCAATGATTGTTAGGAAAGAAGTTTAGGATCTATGAAATTAATGTTTCTCCTTGAATGTATTGATGGGGTTGATGTACTGTTGATTATTGTTAGTGTTTGTGAAAACTGTGTTAGTTGGGTGAACCTTTGGATTTAGTTATGAATTGGGTAATGTTGTCATTGTTGCGATAGTCATTGATTTTGTTAAGTTACTAATTAGCCAGATTGTAAGGGTTTTCTTACGGAGTTGTCTCCCTCTTGAGTTATTTAGAGTCGAGAAGATTCTATATGTGAACTTGGTGATCATCCTTCATTGTTATTATTCATTGAATGACTTTGTGCATTTAAAGGATAAGGTTAATGTTTCCATTCCGTTTCTTCTTCTTCTTCTTTTATTTTGGGTTGAAATGATATTTTTTTAGAATATATTTGGGACGTATGCTTATATGACTTCTCTAGTTGTGAATGGATAGAATTTATTTGATTAGGTATTTCTCTTTAGGATTGTGATCATGTGTTTTAAAGGTAGTTAGGATGATTTCAATTTGATGAGTCTACCCCTTTTGGGTTGCTTTGTTTGAAGGTGATTTCTTTTGTCAAGTTTGTGTTGGATTAGTGAATGATTTGATGGTTCCTCATTATTTTTCCCTTTGTTTGAGTCTTTTTAGTTGAGAAGTTTTTCTAATGTTAAGTTTTTGTGTTGGAACTACATTGCTTCTTTTACCTTCCCTTTTGGGTAGTTGTTCTCCTTGGTCTTTTAGAGGCTTGAGACTAGTGTTAGTTGATGTTCTATCTTTTATTTGCTCTTATTGTGGCAAGTGGTTTGGCATCATTGTTTTGGAAGGGTTGTACCATGTCAATGAGAATTTTGTAATTATGATTTTGGGATTATGAGTGGGTGTACTTGATTTTATGAACATTTATGTATATGGTTATTGGCGAGATGGTATATGCCTCACGTGTGATTTGGTTTGAGATGTTGTAATTTTTCAATTTTGGTACAACCACTTGATGTTTTGGTTATGTGTGTTGGGTCTCTAGGGAGAGTGGCTCTTCGTGGGGGCTGGCGCCTCAAGTAGGAGGAAGAGCATAGGATAACCCACGTAAGAGTTTGATTAACAAGTGATAACCTAATTAATTAATTAGGGAATGGGTAGTAAAACACACAAGATAATAAATATTGGATACCTCATCTATGCATTAGGGCTATCATAGACTAATGATAGACTGAGAAGGCCGTGGTCGGCAAAGTCATAATCTCGTCTTCATGAGAGGTTATCGGCTCTGCATTAGCTACCCTATAGTGTGTTAGGAGGATGGGCTAGGAAGTCATAGATGGGTGTCGGCCTCAGGTTGGAGGAAGGGCGGAGAATCCCATGAGAGCTATGCGATGACACTCTCCACTAGACACCTTTGTTCTTGTTTCTTGTCGCCTCTGGATAATGTAATCTTTATGTTGTTTCAGATTCTTGTGAAAATGATTTATGAATGTTCTTTGGTGACTTGCTTAATTGTTATTGCTTGGGTTAAATGTGATGAGTTTCATAGCTTTATTTGATTTTATTGACTTATGAATGTTGTTGATTATGTCATTGTAATCCTTGTTTTGTGATACCTTTGTATGACGTTGAGTCTTGTGGTTCCCTGTTTGGATGTTTTTGGTTGAGGTCTCTTCTTGTCAGCTCCTTAGCATGGGGGGTGGGTCTTCGGACCCACGTGGTTGGGTGGAACGTGCTAAGCACCCCATTGGGTCCCCAGTTGCGGATCGAGAGGTGTGGATTGGTGTTGTTGCAGTGACTCTAGAGTTGTATCTGTATTGGAGCCAATTATGATATTGTGTATTCATCTATTCATTCGTATCATGTTATCTTGATTGTATGGTTTCCATTCATATTTGGAAACACTTTTGTATCCTTGTACCTCTCGAACATTGTATTGTAATGTAACGTTAAACCTAGTGTGGCTATTGGCCATGGCAGTTGTTATTCAATGTGTTGAGTTAATCATGTATATGTTGTAGTTACATACACAGATGGTTCTCATCAATGATTTATCATGTATGTGTTATATTTGTTAATATTTATTTTGTTATGGACTATATCTTTGACTTTTATTCTTTATCATTGATGTTTGGAATTAAGTTTTGTAATGCATCCCCGTGTACCCCAAGGGACGTAAGTGATAGTGGATTTGTTTAAATGAATTTTCATGTCATAACTTAATGTGCATCTCATGTATGTTATGTTAACTTTTAAGAAAAAAAAATTGTGTGGTAATTGTTGCTTTAGTTGTCCTTTGATGTTTGCATGACAGGGCATTACAACATGTAGTGCCCCTCCGGTTGTTCTTGAAGTTTGTGCGAAGTATTTGTTTGGGCTTCATTGTTCACTATGTTATTTGATTGTGTGAAAAATATAATATGTTATTAGTCATGTTTAAACAATTAATTTAATTAAATTGATTGGAAGGTTGTTTATAATAAAATTAGAAAATTAAAATAGAATTCCTTATGAGTTAACGAAAATAAAATTAAAATTAAAATAATAATTAAATAAATTAAGTTTATGAAATATAAACTAAATATATGTCTTTATAAATAAATTAATTCTTAATGTAAAAAGTATTGTACCTAATTATAAATGTAATTTAATTTTCTAGAGAAGATAATTATTTAAATATGGTAAATGAGGTGATGTCAAATAAATCTTAAAGATAAGATTTGAAAGTGTTGTTAAAGCAAAATAAAGATAGAAAAGGTGGAGTTTTGTTTTAGTAAAGCCTAAAAGATGGGAAAAATCAAGTGACTTTTAACAAATAAGAAAAATAAGTATTGAATAGATGTTAAAGCGGAAAAAGGACGGGAAGAATTGCATGCAAGCACATGCACAACTGAAACAGATTTGAACAGGTAACTGCTAATATGACTGAGCTGGGTGTTTTCAAAACTGATCCAGTCTTAGTCTTTAGGTATCACGGAATTTTTTTGGAGAAAGGGAAAGTGCTTGCTCTGTTAATCTTCTTAATCATGTATTGAATGCAGGGGAAAATATACGGGGATTTTGGAAATTATTGGATTAAACAAATATAGATTTAAAATATATATATCAAGGTGGTTGCAGATGAGAGATTGTTGGCACTCACCACCTCTAGACTCAGCATAGAATTTGGAGAAAATTGATTGTGCCACACCACTCCATTTGGTATTAGATTGAATCACAATCTCTATCGCTCTCAAGGAGGGTTAGTTTGGCTTTGGAAGGAAAACTTTGGCTCTCAAGAACATATCAAAGATTACGATAGTTTTTGCGAGTAAACTTATGAATATTGTTTTA
This sequence comes from Sequoia sempervirens, assembly GCA_007258455.2. NCBI lineage: Eukaryota > Viridiplantae > Streptophyta > Pinopsida > Cupressales > Cupressaceae > Sequoia > Sequoia sempervirens. The sequence continues at coordinate 11,270 of VDFB02231923.1, forward strand.
GAATGAGAAAGGATTCATGTGTGTTTTTATTTAAATCTTACCGTTGTTCTTTCTAAAAGAATAAATTGATCCAGGAAAGCCTTTGTTATTCCTCTGGCACTAGGTTTTCATATTTTTGAGTACAAAGTCGGCACTTGGGGTATTAGTGTAGGATCTCATTTTAGATTAATGATGTTATTTCGCTTTTATGTGAATTTATATGTTTGTCTTGACCGCAAATAATTCCATAGATTCCTAAGTCTATTGAAGCTTCATGGGGCAATCCCTTCATTTTCGGTGGTGTTTGGGTTTCATCAACTCCATCCATTCCTCACCAGCCTATAGATATACGCCCTCCACTTTAACCTCAAATATGTTTATGTATGTAGCCAACGTGACTGGGGTCTTTCCTTTAGAATTTGTGAGTTGTTGTTCTCCATTCACTAGAACAAACTCATTTCACGGCATGGTTAGCAAAATATCTATCATAGACGAAAATCTCTCTTTGTTGGCATACAAACTAGGCTACTTTCTTTTGCTAGAAATTCTTGGTCTACATTCTTATTTTGATACACTACGCATGCAATGTTTATTAATCATTTGAGGATATATTTTCTATTATTCTTGTATCTTATAGTGCTTGTGCCTCACGCATGCAAGACTACCCTGCACACTTGGATGCTATTTAAGCCTAGATTTGTTTTCAGCTTGTTTCATTTGTGTCGTTCATACTCTTTACCATGCCTTTTCTTACCTCCACCACTAGACAAACCATACTCTCCATAATTAGCAATTATTGATCATTTGTAATCTTATTCCTTATGCAATTCACCTTATTGGGTATAGTAATTTTAATTCCTTTACCAATACTGTCTTCAAGTAGATCCAATCTGTTTTTCCCTTATTGTTTCTTTTTGTTGCTTTGGGGTTTTATATTGATATATCATTTGTTGATAAACCCCTTTAGTTGGTATTTGATAATTGCGTTATTAAATTGAGGGTCGTTGTATATGAGTATCTTTTTTATTCTGCAGCGAATTCTCATCCTTGTGCGTCAGCCATTGGAAACTAGGTATCTTACTCATGGTGAGGGGTTATCTGATGTTGTGCAATGATTATATTGTGTCTTGGTTTCAACATTTGGCTTCCTTCAATAGCCTTTTTAATACCAAGCTTGCCTTCTATTTTGCTATTAGTTCTAAGATTTTGAGAGATTCCTTGTATAATCTTTTGTGCGTACCCTGCTGTAATAGCGTCCCAATGTGGAATCCCATTGTTGCCTACCAAATGCATTTGCTTGGGAGTTCTTAAACTTTTTTTTTTATCAATCCATTTTGTGCATGTCCTACATTCGTCCAAAGCCTGATTTGAGTATACACGAAGGGTCTATAACTAGCTGCCGAAACCACATTTTGTGCTTGCTACTTGACTGCTAGGGCAATAACGGTTGTAAATTCCTCTTTAATCTTTTCTTTGTTAGTTTATTGATAGTGGACATAAATGGATTAAGGAACTTGGAAGTAGGAAATACTCTGCTCCATGAATAATGAATATCTTAAAAGAGTAGTTTTGTGCATAAATATAAATTAGGATGGAAACATTTCAGTGCCGACAATGTGAAGTAATGTTCTTTTAACAATTGATTTAATTTGGTATATTTCTTTATATATATCTACCTAGATATATGTATGCATAAATATTGTTGTATGTTGCTTTCAATTTAGTGATTATCTTTCAATATTGGATTTTACATTATCATCTATGTATATATTTATATATGTGAATCTTTATATTTATAAGTTGATATATGTAAATAAACATGTGTGAATACTTAGATGAGTACCATGAATGAATTTTTAATTCATTTTTGTTGTGGAATTTGTGTATATATAAATATCCCTTTTGGGTAGATAGAACAATTATTTAGTTCATTATTGTAATAACCTTGTGAGAAGGAAAAGTTTTCCTTACTCAATAGTAATTTATTTAGTCTCTTCGAGTTTCATGTAGATAGAATGATTTATGTGTCTAGATCTTGGTATATCAATTATTTTAATCGTATATGAAGAATAGGATATGGTTACACAAAGTATACTTGTATTCGTATTATAATGGTTATGTTTTTAAAGGAATTGATTGTGCATATTTGATAGTTGGAGGTTTGGTTTAAGTAAATGAACTAGATTATCTTTTAGAACATTAATCTTTTTATGATTACTTATTGATTGTATTGTAAATTCTCCATGTACTTAGCTATGTAGAAATAGCTAAGAGGTTAAATGGTCTATTTGGAACAAGGGTAGTGATAGATTTTGTAATTTGATAATTGTAAGTAGGAAAAGGGATGATTTAGAATTATGGATTCTAGCATGGAGGACTTGATTGGTTGTTCATGTTGAATTTCTCCCAACTGATGTTTTTCTATCCCAATGTCAAAGTTTGAAATTAGTGTTGGAGTCATTTAGAGGAATATCTAACCCGTAAGATAATGTGTAATCTTCTTTTTTTATTATTTTGGCGAAGGAATTCCTATCTCAATGATTGTTAGGAAAGGAGTTTAGGGTTTATGCAAATAAGGTTTCTCCTTGAAGGTACTAGTGGGTTCATGTATTATCAAGTATTGTAAGTATTTGTGAAAACTATGCTAGTTGGGTGATCTTGTGGTTCAGTTATGAATTGGGTAATGTTTCTATTATTGCAGTGGTCATTGACTAGGTTAAGTTGCTAATTAGCCAGATGGTAAGGGATTTCTTGTGGAATTGTCGCTCTTTTGAGTTATTTAGATTTGAGAAGATTTTGTATGTGAACTTGGTTATCATCTTTCATGATGATTATTCATTAAATGGCTTCGTGCATAAATCTAATGTTCCCATTATGGTGCTTCTTTTGTTTCTTTTCTTTCAAATTGAAGAGATTTTATTCATGGATCTCATGTTGAAATTTGTTTGGGAATCGAGAATTTTTCATCTACCCTCATTTGTGAGTTGTTGGATAGTCATTTTTGTTTTGGACTTCTAGAGGCTTGAGATTATTGTTAGTTGATGTTCTCTCTTTAGGTGCCCTTGTTGTGGCAAGTGTTTTGATATCATGATTTTAAAAAGGGTTGTACATGAATTATTGAGACTTTGATTATGTGTTTATAGCGAGATGGTTAATGCCTCGCGTGATTTGGTCTTGAGATTATTTGTGTTATCTGTTACGGTACAACCCTTGCCTAGTTTGGTTTATGTTAGGGGTCTTAGGGAGAGTGGCTCTTCGTGGGCGCCGACGCCTCGAAATGAGGAAGGGCTCAGGATAACCCATGAAAGAGTATTTAAACAAGTGATAACCCAACCAATAGAATTTAGGGGGATGGGTAGTAAAACACACAAGATAATTAAAACTGGACTCCTCGTCTATGCATTAGGGCTACCATAGACTAGTGATAGATTGAGAAGGCTGTGGTCGGCAAAGTTGTAGTCTTGTCTTCATGAGAGATTATCGGCTCCGCATTAGCTACCCTATGGTTCTGGCGCCTCAGTTAGGAGGAAAGGCCAGGAGATCCATAGATGGGTGCCGGTGCCTCAGTTGGAGGAAGGGCCAGGAGAATCCCGTGAGGGCTATGTGATGACACTCTCCACTAGACACCCTTGTTCTTGTTTCTTGTCGCCTCTGGATATTGTAATCTTTATGTTGTTTCAGATTCTTGTGAAAATGATTTATGAATGTTCTTTGGTGACTTGCTTAATTGTTGTTGCTTGGGTTAAATGTGATGAGTTTCATAGCTTAATTTAATTTTTATTGAATCATGAATGTTCTTGATTATGTCATTGTAATTCTTGTTTTATGATACCTTTGTATGACGTTGAGTCTTGTGGTTCCCTGTTTGGATGTTCTTGGTTGAGGTCTCTTCTTGTCAGCTCCTTAGCACAGGGGTTGGGTCTTCGGACCCACGTGGTCGGGTGGAACGTGCTAAGCACCCCATTGGGTCCCCATGTCAAGGATCGAGAGGTACAGATTTGTGCTATTGTGGTAACTCAAGAGTTGTACCATTCTATTCTATCATGCGGTTCCTGCCCATGTGGGGAACACGTTTGTATCATTGTAAGACTTGAATAGTGTAAAGTAATGAAAAGGATGTGATGTAATATTTATCATTGTTAAACCTTGTGTGGATATGGATCCATATCAGATGTTATTCAAAGTATTGTATTTATAAAGTGAATGGTTCTTATTGATGGTTTTATATATAAGCTTTGTCATGGATTAGATTTGGCTTTCATTCTTTATCATTGATGTATGGCATTAAGTCTTGTAATGTATCCTCGTGTACCCCAAGGGATGTAAATGATATTGGGTTTGTTTAAATGAATTTTCATGTCATAACTTTTGTGCATCCCATGCATGATAGTTTTACTAAAAAAAAGAAAAAAAAAATTGTGTGGTAATTGTTGCTTTAGTTGTCCTTTGGGGTTTGCACGATGGGGCGTTACACAACATGGTATCGAGCATAGGTTCATACAACTGGGCACTATATTATTGCTCACTATACAAGCAACTAGCGTTTAGTCCCCTTGAGTCTTGAGTTTCTCTTTTTCTTTTGTCATTGTTGTGAACCTAAGTTCTTCTGTTAGTTGGTGTTGAATAGATGGTGCAGGAAACTGATAGGAAAGGATAGGACCCTCGGTATAGTGCGCAATGCACCGATATCCTCCCTATCGGGGATGCACTATGGACCCTTGTATCATTGTATGATGTAGTTTCAAGTGATGTGAATTTGTTGTGTGTGAATATGTCATGCGTGCATAGAATTTTCCTTTTGTTGGCCTTGAGTGATGGATTATGTTTTTTTCTAAATATGTGAAGGTGTGAAATTTTGTCTTTTGTTGAAATTGTTGTGAGATTTGGTGTTGAATAATGATTGAAGTAGAGTGCCTTGTGTGAAAATGATGATGTTTAATGAGAATATGTGCTAGTGTGGATAATTATGTTGTGTTTTATGGAGATGTGGCATATCAATGGTAAAAGAATCCTCTTGAATGTTTAGTACTAATGTGTTATGTTTCCACCTTAGTTTATAATTTTCAGGTGGTTAGTTTCAAATCTCGAGGAAGGGCATCTAGATCTAGCGTTTCAGTAATATTCTTTGTGAGGGCCAAATCACACTGTAAAGTTGGGCCGGTTGCAACACTTTACAAAGAGGACAAGGGCAACCAAGATTTCGAGTGCATCATCGGCGCCAAGGTGAGTAACCAACCTGGATGAACTTATATGTTTTAACAGTTTTAAGGGGAAAATATATTATCTCAGATCAATGTTTTGATGACTGTTTTTACGGGCCATTCTGTTCTCAAACACCATAGTCGTTGCTATGAATTCTCTTCCATCCACGACCATGCCTTTTATTCAGGATGAATTCTCCCAGCTCGTGTATCCCTTATCAATCCTTTTCTGCTCACTATGCAAATCAAATGCGTGCTTTTCTAAAGATTTATACATTATACACTGGTTTTGTGAGAATCTAGAAAAAAATTGTCTTTGAAAACTAAAGGCAATAAATACCTTCACCAAGTCAGGAAACAAGAGAGCAGCTCCAGGCCGGCTAGCTTAATTAGCTTTGATTTTTTTTTTGTAGATGAAGTTTCTCCTGAGTCTTCAGCGTATCCCTCTCTGCCCTTGCAGTCTCAATCATTGTTTCAGATCGACTGAGAAAATTTAATCACATGAACCGCATGGTTAATATATCTATAATTCTTCGATCTTAAAGAATTTCCTTAACAGGCAATTACCACTAGATAAATTTAAGGTCGACTTGTAGATGACGTTTATCCCGCTGCCTGGAGCATCAAAAGTCATCCTTATATAAGAATTCCCTCCATTCTATTAACACTCTTGATGGTGGCTGCATTTCGTTTATGGTGTCTATTATTCTCCTCATATTTAATGTCCACGCCTTGGCTACATAAGGTAGGCCTACGGAATTAATGGTTTGGTTGCTTATTAAACCCATACGCCAACATTATATTTGCTGTTAGTTCCTTTCCAAATAAGAAATGGAGGATTAGCACTTACCTTCTATAATCTCCTTGAAGCCTCGGTTTATTTTGCAAGATTTGGGTCCCGTTCTACCACAAATATTAGATCCAACAGAGGTGGCTAAAGGCATCCTTTTCAATAAGCAATACTCACCTCATTAAGAAGTTTGAGTTCCTTAGCTGCTAAAATGTCTAGCAAGAGATTGCAACCGCCGTTTAGAATATCCTTATTTCGTGAAGTCTTACGTATGGTATCTTGGCCATTCCTATTCATTTAACCATTCGTATGTTTCTTACGTACAATATTGGTATTTCAGTTAAGAAGAAAGGGATTTAAATCTAAATTTACTTTCCCCACGATTCCCTATATTTTTATAGAAACCATGCTTATTTCTTTTAAAGCCCAAAAGGCTTAAGTTTTAAATTAGAAACTTTCTTAAAACAGGAAAAAGTACTCCTTAGATATTAATAAGAAAAGAAGGCTATCCTGTTAAGATTTCTTTTCAGACTTGCTAAAAAAAACAATATTTATAGTTTTTTTAAAAAGTGAGAGGATAGTTTCTTTAAAAATTTGGAATTTATCATGATTTTTTTTTAAAATAAAATAAAAATAAATATATGGTATATGGTATTTATTGGTTACAAAATTATTATTATTATTATTATTATTATTTTAAATATAATTAGTTAATTTAAAATTAAAAGATGTTGATTTATATAAATTTAGAGTTAATTGGATTCTACTAAGAAATTGGGGAATTTAATTAATTTAGTAAAAATAGTGTTACATTGGAATTATATTTTAAGATTCTAATTAAAGTCATAAAACAAGTAGTTTTGAATTTGTATATATATATATATATATTATAAACCTTGATGGATATTTTTTTCTATAGTACGATATTAGGTTATAGTCATTACTCAATTGTAAACATCACTAGTCAACACCTTAGCATTATATATTGGTTTGTTTACATAAGCATGTTTTGTGGTTTCCCAAAAAGGAATTATATTAAGTTGTTTTTTTTTTTAAATGAAAGATATCAACTTATTTTAGAATGGTTAAACGTAGGAAATTCATGTGTTTTGGTTAAAGAATAGTTAGTTTGTAATCATTTATTTTATTATCTTTTTACTTAGTTAATTATTTAGTAAACTTGAAAATGGTTGCTCGTAACCCCATTCTAGATGTTGGTTTCTTTATGGCTTGAGTTGTGTAAAGTAGGTATACGATTTTCTTGACTTCGATATATTGCGAGTTTGCTTGGAAAAGTGAATTTCTTGGTTGATATGATTGTTTACTCATGTTGAATTATTCTAAAGTGATGTTTTTATATTCTAATGTTAAAGTTTTAAATTAGAAGTTATTTAGACGAAATATCTTAACCTTAAGATAATATATATAATCTTTATTTGAGTTTGGTGGAGGGATTCCTATCTCAATGATTGTTAGGAAAGAAGTTTAGGATCTATGAAATTAATGTTTCTCCTTGAATGTATTGATGGGGTTGATGTACTGTTGATTATTGTTAGTGTTTGTGAAAACTGTGTTAGTTGGGTGAACCTTTGGATTTAGTTATGAATTGGGTAATGTTGTCATTGTTGCGATAGTCATTGATTTTGTTAAGTTACTAATTAGCCAGATTGTAAGGGTTTTCTTACGGAGTTGTCTCCCTCTTGAGTTATTTAGAGTCGAGAAGATTCTATATGTGAACTTGGTGATCATCCTTCATTGTTATTATTCATTGAATGACTTTGTGCATTTAAAGGATAAGGTTAATGTTTCCATTCCGGTTCTTCTTCTTCTTCTGTTATTTTGGGTTGAAATGATATTTTATTGGAATATATTTGGGACGTATGCTTATATGACTTCTTTAGTTGTGAATGGATAGAATTTATTTGATTAGGTATTTCTCTTTAGGATTGTGATCATGTGTTTTAAAGGTAGTTAGGGTGATTTCAATTTGATGAGTCTACCCCTTTTGGGTTGCTCTGTTTGAAGGTGATTTCTTTTGTCAAGTTTGTGTTGGATTAGTGAATGATTTGATGGTTCCTCATTATTTTTCCCTTTGTTTGAGTCTTTTTAGTTGAGGAGTTTTTCTAATGTTAAGTTTTCGTGTTGGAACTGCATCGCTTCTTTTACCTTCCCTTTTGGGTAGTTGTTCTCCTTGGTCTTTTAGAGGCTTGAGACTAGTGTTAGTTGATGTTCTATCTTTTATTTGCTCTTATTGTGGCAAGTGGTTTGGCATCATTGTTTTGGAAGGGTTGTACCATGTAAATGAGAATTTTGTAATTATGATTTTGGGATTA
>VDFB02231925.1:0-10581 GCA_007258455.2 Sequoia sempervirens
AATGCCCACTTCTCCTTTTAATGAATGTTTTATTTTGCAAGGGTTGATTTAGTGCTGTCGTTGATCTATTTCCTGCAGATATCAATGGTGCTTGCCATCTCGTGATCGGGAATTGAAGGATAGTGAAATCACGGGCGAGCACCACATGTCCTATATGGGGGATCAAATTTGCGCTATCGCTGACCAACTACCATTTGATCTAAGTCATTCCCTGCCATCCCGTGATGGTGCTTGGTTTAATTGCGAAATCATGGGCGGGCGCCACGTGTCTCATCCGATGAAGCCTAAAGAGTAAAAGAAACTATAGCCAGCTTTAAATGTATTAAGGGGCGGATTACTAAAGTGTTCTTGAGACACACATGTTCTAAATCGACGGATATGTTATAATCTCACTGGAAAAGCTGCTCGAAGGTTAACGACATGGCTGGCGACTGTGTTAAAGGAATGAGATCATTGATGCTCAGGATCAACGGTTGCCCGCCATCGCGCGATCAGAAGTTTCAGGATTGCGATATCGTGGGAAACCGCCACGTGGACTTCCTTCGTAGTGTATGGTAAAGTGGGCCCCTTATCGCCATGTTGGCAATTGTGTCAGCTTGTTTTGAAGGTGGTCGTCGATGATTTTATTTTGTAGAGGGTTGAATTAGCGCTACCGTTGATCTATTTCATGTAGATCAACGGTGCCTGCCATCCTGCGATCAGGAATTATAGGATCACGATATGACAGGCGCTTGCCACATGTCTCATCTGATGAGGTCTAAAGAGTGAAGGAAGCATTAGCCAGTTCTAAATGTGTTAAGGGGCGGATTACTAAAGTGCTTGTGAGATGCACATGCTTTATTTCAATGCGGATGTTATAATTTTGAGGGAAAAGCTGCTCGACAGTTAATAGAAAGGACGACAACCATTTTTGAAGGAGCAGGATCTCTGATGAGAAGGATCAACAGTTGCCCGCCATCCCGCGATGGTAAATCGAGGGATTGCGGTATCGCGGGCAACCGACACGTGGTTTTCATTTGCGGCTTATGGCATGGTGGGCCCCTTATTGCCGTGTTGGCGATTATGTCAGCCTGTTTTGAAGGTGGTCGTCGATGATTTGATCAAATTGGAGGATCAACGGTTTAAATTTAAATCTGTATCAAATGTGGTTGGAGTTGTTCGTGCAGCCCGTGAGTGAGCTTTAATGGCAGATGAGACATCTACTGGAAAGATTTGATCAACATAAAATCAATTTACTTACTTCATTTATATCACAAGGCATCCAAGTATTTCATAAAAAATAGTTTCAGAGCCAAAGGTGAAATTGTGAGCAGCTCTGCAGCCAAAAATTGGAGTTTGTGTGAAAAAAACCGTGAGTTTATTTTCTCTGTTTCCCAGTCATTCTGCACCTAAATTTGGGAAGGGGGGTCTGCTATGCGTGTCACTGAGCTCATTAAAATCATTTTTGGGGCTATAGTTTAATCATAAATTGTGAGGAATTGCGGTATTTTTACTCTGTATTTTCCTATCTCTGCTTAGTCATAGCCACTTGAAGTGTAACATTGTAATGAAGCCCTAGTTTGTCTAAAATGGCGCCACCCAAGCAGCACTATGGCCACATTGAGTATTTGAAAAGAAACTTGTACGATGATTTCCTAGATCAATTTCTGTTGTCAACAAATGATAGAAGGAAGGGTGTAGTGTTATTGCGAGGGAAAATCCTAGGGGAGGGGTTGGTGTATAATAGTTCCAACATTGTTGATGCTAGGGTTCACTGGCTTAGAGATGTTCAGATTATGGTATGGACAGAGGAATTTGCCTCACCCTTTCTCAAATGGATGGATGTATGACATGGGTAAGCTGGTTGTACCAAATGTCTTCCCTGATGTGGACTTACTTAGGGTAGTGGCCATGAGATATGACCCCATCACACGGGTAATTAGAGATAATAATGGAGGGGTTCTATTAGAAATTAACAGAGATGTTATCCAATAGACTTTTGATTTGAGTGAGCCGAGTGATGACTTGGTTCCTATTAATTTTGAAGAAATGAAGCAGGAGTATACAAAACTGAAATCTCTTTTTAGGGTTAAGCTGCTTCCACCTCATCTGGTTAAGGCAGGAGGTTCACAATTTCACATCATCCCCATTGACCAAGAACCCTTCAGATTGAATTGTTTTGCAAAGCCTTTCCTGACTACTTTCTATTCATTATGTCATATTTTGGGTTTCAGTTTTGGTGCAGTAATGCCAATTGCATACATGTTCATGGGGGTGCAAATACAACACCCTAACTTCTCTGTAACATATGAATTTGCTTCTTTTTTAGCGGAGAGGATAGATGAAGGGTTGTCGAAGCTGCAGAAAGGTGATATTGGTACTCAATTATTTTGGTATTCCATATTGATGCATATGTTCCTGTTTAGGAATGCTTATTTCTTTGCTGAGAAGATGAACTTAAGGCAATCAATCGATGGAGAAAGATTGCCAGTACAAATATGGGTTGCAGATCTGTCCTGTAATAAGGAAAACACCAGTTATGTGCAATTTGATAATTGATTTGCTTCAATATTAAGGGCTAGATTGATGGTAAATGTACCTAGGATCCCTAAGGAAGTGCATGATTTCCTTAGGCCAAAGGAGAGAAAACTAGAATTGATGGTTTTACATAACTAGGGTGACATTATCCCATATCCAGTCAGCATTGTCCTGAGAATATATGGATTTCAAGGAACCCCTCACATACTGCCATACAATGTGCCACCAAGACTAGGGTTTGCAGAAGTTATGTGGTAGATGGGTTGTATTCATGAAGACAACCTTATTGGAAAGGGGAAGGGAACATTATTCCCTGATTATATAGTAGTGTCTGACTTTACATTTTCAAAGGGAGGTTGGACACATTTTGATAAATTCTTTGTTGATTACCATTTGAGATTTGGTCCAAGGCGACAACATGATCCTGAAGGTTTCTTTGCTCTTTTCAGACAAAGAATAAAAAGTGGAAAGTTTGCACATGAGCTCAATTTCCCTAAGGACCTAATAAAAAATGAATTTGATTTAAATAAGCAAGAATTGAACAAGGAGAAATGGATAGCTTATAGTAAGCTACTAGATATTGTGCATGAAATGGATCTGAATTATGATCCACTGATGGAATTCACTCCATACCATAAGAAAATTGATTTTCTGATGAAAAAATTCAAGGAGATTATGGACACCTTGACAACCAAAAGGATAAATTTAAGGCTAAGTTTGGATATGCAAGGACAAAGTGATAGGCCAATTGAAACAAGGTTAGTATATCAGCCTACAAAAAGGCGACCCATCTATAGAAGGAAAAGGGATACTAGCAATGATGAGGAAGAAGTAGACAGAAAGGGGAAGCAAATAATGAAGGCACCTCCACAACCAAGTCCAAAATTTAAAGTACCCGGAGCAGTCAAGATCATTGAATTACAGCCTTCACCAGAGCGCAGTCCCCCATCACCACCATCTGAGCCACGTCCTAAAAGGAAAAGAACTGATCACCCACTTGAGGATCTGACAAATGAAATTATTGTTACTGATTAGGACATGCAGGTTGGTATGCCTTCCCCTCCTAGGTCATCTGAATTGGTTCTATCCGATTTGGATATGAAGGGTAAGAGTGTGCAGGATGCAAGAATGAAGGCTTGCAAGGAGTTCTTAGATGACAATGCATTTGTAAAGACTCTTGTATTCTTGCAATTGGCATGGAGGACGAAATTTGAGGAATATCAAAATAAATGCAAGGAGAGAAGAGAACTAAGGCCCGACAAGTCAAACTCAGAGAATGATGAAGAAGTAAAAGATGAACTAATGGAAGAGTTCAAAACATCACTCCTAAAGAAGGAGACAACTTCATGAGTCACCGGGTGTTTTGATTTTTCCGAATGGGACATCGCAGTATGCAAAGGGCTTTCACCACAAAGCCCTAATAATCCTTTCGTGATTCCTCCAAGAAGAAATTAAGGCAAATATCAAGAAAACTCGCCTTCGAAGAATATGAGACCTTTAGCAATTTGGGCATCACCCACAAGGAAGAAAGCTAGATATTAAGTTGATATTAATCCAAATTCCCCAAATGAGACACACAAATAGGGCTTCGCAGGACTCTCACCGAAGCCACTAATTTAACTGTGAATGTGGCCAAGTTGGCCCAAAAGACTGCTGAAAGGGAGGAGGCTGAAAGAAAGAGCCTACTGGAGAAGTATAACATTTTAATTGAAGAATATAGTAAAATGCAATAGAGGAATGTTGAGCTACAAACTGAAGTGGAAAGGTTCAAGTATAGACATATTGGGGAGACATCTAGTGCTTCAGGAACCAACACATTACCTCCCACAGTAGGGTCAATGCCTCCTGCTTCTCCAAATGTTTCTACTCCAAGGTCTCCTATTCAAAATCCTGCTCTCACCCCTCCTCTAGAACAAATTGATGAAGAAACAAAGTGCTCTGTTGATCCAACAAAGAGGTAGCTAATACAAAAAAATGATGAATTACAGACATCATTAAGGGTAAAAGAGGAGGGTTTTTCTTTCAAAAGAAAAAGAAATTGTTACTATTGTTTTGGAGCATTTAAATGAAAGGGTAGATAATAAATTGTCCTCTATACATTCTTTGTATTCTTTGCTATTTGAAGCAATAAAGAATATTGATAGGGATCAGGGGATAGTGATTTCAATAATTGAAAATTGGATCCCTAGGGCAAATGATCTAGATATTATGAATAAAGCCTCAAGGTTTGATGTAAATAAAAGTCCCCAATCATTGAAGCCTACTTATATATTAGTGAAATCATTGCAAGGTTTTCAGACCTTACCAGATGATTTAAGTAGGAAGATTAGGGAGTTGGTAAAGAATTTCAAAGATTGGGGTAACACACTGTTACCTGATATAATTGATGAGAAGGGGGAAATCATAACACTCCAACAATGGCAGGATCAAGCGAGTAAGGTCATAAATAATAAAATTAAAGTAATTTGTGATGACTCGAATTATGATTTGTTGGTGAATTATATGGATAAGATTATTGGTACTAGCTCATTTTTGGAATCTTTTGAAAGAGATGATAATTAGGTAGCGGTAAAGTATTTGCCTTATAGTACAAAGGTAAGTGAGGTGATTAATTTTGACTGGCCAATTGACGAAGAATACCAGAGGTGGGTGGCTAAGTATTTGAATGATGATGAGTAAAAAGAGTGGGTTACCGACAGGTGGCAAATCAGATGTTGCAGTTACAATGATTCTAGTTTTGTGTTGATGGCTTTCTTGGTGTGGGTTTCACATAGTTTTTTGTTATTGCATCAACCTTCCTCTACCGACATGATGAACAGGAATATGCTCCAGGATGATTGCAGTTATAATGATTTTTGGAATATCATCAGGTACTCTAATCGGCTGGTGATGTGTGTACTTTCTGGCCCGAAGCTTGTTTGCTCCTTTATTTTTCTATAAGAAGGATTTCAAGGCTAGAAGTACGGGTTAGTAAGTTAGATAATTTTGATCGAGTCTAGGCGAAGTTGTAGAGCTGATTGTAAAGATCAATGGTTTTAGAAAGAAATGCAATTTAGGTTCTGAGTCACTCTGTGATAGGTTTTAAGTTCAAGAGGATTTAATGTTGCATAAAAGTATTAGCATTTGAATCGAAATGATAATTTCAAGCTCGTCTCTCTCCATTATATGTGCATATCTAAACTTTGAATAAAATAACTAAGGGTTGTTTCATTCAGCTCACTGTTGTAGTGTGTATGATTCTATTTTAGCTTTAATTCAAGGAATTAATTAAAATGCTTGAATGGGATTATAAGCATATATGTTCTGCATATCCGATGGTTTTAGAGAAATGCAATTTAGGTTTTGAGTCATTATGTAACAGATTTTGAGTTCATAGAGATTTAATGTTGTATACTTGATTACTAGCATTTGAGTTGAAATAAAAATTGACTCATGTCTCTCCATTGTACATGCATATTTGAACTTTGAATGAAATAACTAGGGTTGTTTTATCCATCTCCCTTGTTGTGGTGTGTATGATTCTATTTTGGCTTTAATTCAAGGAATTAATCAAAATGCTTGAATGGGATTATAGGCGGATATGTGCTATATAAGGATTTGATAAGTAGTCATGGGTTATAATGCATACTGATGAAATTGTAATGCAATATTGTCAGGGATCTTATATGTGATGTATTAAATCTATTATAAACCTCTAGATGCTTATGAATTTGACTCCTGCAATGGATATATGGCACTGATCTAAGTTGTAATTATTAGTGTAGTTTAGTATTTGTTTGTCTTTTCCTAGAGCTTGCTACAAATTGCAAATCATTGACTATCTTATACAATGGATTGTGTTTAGTTATCTCACGCTCCAAATAGTTGATATTGTCTATGAACAACTTATTTTAGTTGATATTATCTTATCGTGTTGAGCTATTAAGTGAGATCATCTGCTATTGTTAATGTTGTTTATAATAATGGTGCAGAGGTTGTAAACACATTAAGGGATCACCTTCTCGGGTCTTGCAGAGCCCGAAGTGTAGGAGGCTTTTAAAGTCCTCATTAGTTGGTCCAGGTCCTTCGAGCTGCCTTCGATTGGAATTGGAAATTCCATAGGTATATTAGAAGACAAACCTGGTTACATTGTAAAAAGAACCGACATACACGTCAACCACTGAACAACCACCTCTACAACTGATTTTTTAATCTTTTATGATCACATGAAATATAAAACACACTAATTTCAAGGTTGTTAACATCACTATTAAAATGTTTTAATTTTTTGACCTTTCAAACATTAAAAAGTACATCATTAAATTAATTATGTAATGGCATAAAAATTAAAAATATCATGAATTAGTGGGCGGATGGGTGGGCTCCCTCCCCCCCCTTCGCCACACACACAGACAATGGATGTCTAAATGGCCGGGTGGTGGGGTGTGGGATGGACACGTGGATTTTGGATCAGGCGGAGATAACCACATTAACATACCAAATTTAGCAATATGCGAATGGCATTGGTAGATTTATTCGGCAGCCTCTCCGCACGGTTAAATTGAAGGGGTCTAGTGGAATGATGGGCTCAAGTTTCACGAAGTTGGCCGGGTGACACATAGTGCACGGCCTACCTTTCTCTTTGCGCGGACGTGCTGTGTGATAAGCTCCTTAAGTTGCATTGATTACAGGTCTGCGGGGGAGGAGTCTCACTTCATGCGAAGGACAGATTTGCAAAGCTCATAATCTCTATCCGTATTCGATGACTGATGTTTCATTATTGAGCTCTCATGTTAAATTAAGGAAGCCTTCTCCTAAAATACAGTTCGGCCCCTTGGTTTCTGCTTTTATGTTTTTTGTTGCAGGGTGATCCGGGCGCATTTTCGACAATGGCGAGGCTGGCGAAATCGAAATTCACAATCATCATTTCGGCGGAAGGTCTTGATTCCTTCGGGGTCAATACTCCTGTTTCGCTTGTGGCAACGGAAAGGCAAATCGCCTTTAGGGAAGTAACGGACCAGCGTCTCAAACGAATATTGCTTGAAGATGATCCGGCGACGGTAGCAGCAGTGAAAATGGTCCTTGGAAAGGAACATTTAGAGCGTAAAGAATTTCCAAGGGACAATACTCAAATTTCCTCCAGGTTTCTTGCGTCGCTCATGGACATTGCCACACCGAAACCCTTGGCCAAGGATTTGATGGTGAGACTGTTTCAGAAGGATTTGCTTGGGGGCATCGATATTTCTCTGAAGGAAACCCTCTTGGGTAAGGGCATACCACGCCCGGCGGACCTGACAACCATGTGGGATTCGGATGAAGCTATCAAAATATACCCATTTCTTCTGGATCTCAAAGGCTCAGAATTGTCTCGGCATCGCACACTGG
This sequence comes from Sequoia sempervirens, assembly GCA_007258455.2. Lineage (NCBI taxonomy): Eukaryota > Viridiplantae > Streptophyta > Pinopsida > Cupressales > Cupressaceae > Sequoia > Sequoia sempervirens. The sequence goes on from VDFB02231925.1 coordinate 7,882, forward strand.
CGGACGTGGCAGTGGAGTTTCTGAAGAAAAGAGTGAAGCTAGTGCCAGCAGAGGGTATGGACTGGGTGGAGGGCTTCACATGCTTTGCAGAGGTAAATGGTTTCTGGGCTTAAGGGGGGAAGGGTAAGTGTTTGTCTGGCATGACTGTTAATGTCTTGGTAGTTGCGGTTTCTTTGAACTGGAGTTTAGTTTTTGCAAATTTGTAATCCTTGAGGAAGCAAGTCTCTATTTTTTGCTCAGTGCTTCCATTATGGAAATGGGTCGAACTCTGTCCTGTTAAATTTTGGCTGTTTAAAACTCTTCGTTAGAATTTCCTGCAATGCAGACGCATGTAGATCTTTCTGAATATATAAAATCAACTCCTTACGTATCAAAAAAAAAAAAAATATCATGAATTAATTATGTAACCACATAAGTCAAATATAATTCTATCAAGAAATTAATATCAAATAGATAATATAATCACATAACTTATACATTTCAATGTCATTGATCTTCTTCTTCATCCAACTCTTTGTCTATATAATTCGATCCAGATTCGACATTGTAAGGATTGGTCATATCATCATCATCATCGATATCAGTTTCGATAATGTCATCATCCACACGGATGTCATCTTTATGAACATTAACTCCTACATCATCATCATCTAGTTCCTCCTCTTCGACATCTTTGTCAGGGACATCATCAACTAACCGTTGATCCTGATCATCATCTACATCATCTTCTAGTTCTTCGGTATCTTCTTCTTCCACCACATTATGCTTTACCGGCCTTCCTCTTGGATCATGTCTAACAACAAATGACCAACCCGATTTACTTAGAACCTCTGGCAGGTAAAATCACCGCTCGGCAGGGCTGGCTGCCATGGTAAATCCATTATCATGTTCAATAATAGTTCTCTCAGGATCATTTTCATTCAATTGTAGCCTGTACCATAGGACGAAAAATAAAATTAATCTGAAGGACTTAAAGTCACACTCAAGTATATCATCCAAAATCCCATAGTATCGATTTTTTGAGACTTCTGGATGTATGTTGCTTCTAGATGAAACATTAGTCACCTGAAAGACTGCAGTTCTACTAGAATCACAAGTTTTCTTCATGTCATCCAACATTTTGATTTTAAATTTACAACCATTGCACCACATATCCTTGTGGTGTTTCACCTGCAATATGTCAAACATGTAAAAATTATTGCAATATCATCAGTTGATAAACATATTTATTCTTGGTTGAATGTATGCAAAGAAAATAATCTCAAGATATATATACATCAATATAATTGAAAATAATTAAATAATATGGGTGATTAATATATTTATACGTACCTGTTTATCTCTTAAACCATATGCTAAATCAATTTCCCTTTGTGTAACATTAGAATCTCCATTACGATGAACTTCTTTAACCAATGAAGCCACACCTTCCCATGTTAATGCGCGACCAGATTGTTGACATCGTTCAATCCATACCATCATCCAATCAAGATTGTTGGACAAATGTAGTGCATCCCACTCTCGACCAACTGTACCAAAAAAAATTGAAATTCACAAACGATGTATAATTAGTTAAATACCACAGTATACAACCTTAATTTATAATTGATGTATATTGAAGATTAAAAATTAAATAAGTACAATATACATAAAAACCATATGTACAATGCATTCCAATTAATCTCCATGACCATCTTATAATTACCTCTCACTTTCTTCAATCTACTTTTCCCCAACAAGTACTCCCCTTCGAATTTGTTAATGGAGTTGGGATCCCAAATACGATCTTCATGTATCTTTGCTGCAAACTTAGGAAGATATTCACTAATGTACACCATGGTATGGTATACCATATATCCCTCCACCATAGAACCCTCAGGATGTGCTCTTTGTCTAACCAAAGCCTTCAAAAATTTCAAGTGCCTCTCAACCATCCACATTGACCTTGTGTGTACAGGTCCACACAATTCAATCTCCTCAACTTGGTGTATGAGGTAGTGTTCTTGTGCATTGAAAAATGTCGAAGGTAGACACTTTTGCATTTCACACATTAGATGAGAAATTTTTCTCTTCCAATAATTTATATCTTCTTTATGGATTTCTTTTGATGACAACCATCTACAATTGATTCAAGGCGTAAATATATTAATGAGATTTAACAAAAATATACGATGGGAATTATATAACAAGTAAAAAAAATGGCAATTATAAGATGTATCACAGTGAATTGAACAAATCTAAGCTACTTACCTCATGTATTTTCCAAGATCATATATAACTTGCTGACATTGTTGTCAAAGTTATGCAGGAGATAGAGGTGAAGCGTCTTGCAACAATTATAAAATGATTTTTGTTATTTTTCTAAAAGTAGTAAACACAATACTGCTTGAAAAGTACATGCATTATAAAAGTGTATATAATACCAAAACAAATTACCACCATAATGAAGGTATACCAATCATAAGCAGCTTTCATCCTAACCCAAATTCACCTTTCTTTGTTATTATATTGTTTTATGTTAGCGACAAATCTGTGGGAAATCAGGAGATTTTTTTGTATGATGACTTCTTTTATAGCATTGCTTCTTTGCTCTGGTGTTAATAACAAGGAAGGGAACTTATATTAATTTGGTCTCCATCACTACTGAATTGAATGACATTTTTTTCATTGCATGATTGGCTTCTGAATGTTACTACAAAT
>VDFB02231930.1:0-76086 GCA_007258455.2 Sequoia sempervirens
TTCACTTTCTGACAATGTTAGGCCTTTCATCCATAATTTCTTTTGTTTGTATGTTTGTTTTTTATCAAAAAGCAGTGTTTGGTTTTTTTTTTTATAAATTAAGCATTCATCAAAATTTCAAATAAATTACATTTTTAGAAACTAGACTCCATTCTACAAGTTTTAAAAAATAAAATTTTAAAAAAATCTATTACCTTCCAAAATTTGTAGGGGGAGCACGGCCAAAATTCTGCTTTTTAGAAAGTGCCCACTTAGAAAATTAGTAAAAAATCAAATATTCATTAAAAAAATTATCAAAAAAATTGTGCATCAACTATATGTTGTTAGCTAACTTCTGACTATAGCGATTTTAAAAATACTAAAAAAAAGTTCACCGTGCTCAGGTCGTACAAGAGTTGCTATGTTATGTTTTTCTAACAAAAACAACACCAATTTGTGTACATCCCTCTGTTGAACCCCTTAATCTCAACCATTTTAAAAATAAATTAGTAGTTTAGAAAGTAGACTTAGAGCACTTCAATCCTTGTTTTTGTTCCATCTCAAAATTTTGAGTGTAACTATCCTCAATTTCAAGTCCAAGGTCAGCATTTCCTGATTTTAGAAAAAAGGCCACTTAAGCCCTCTTTTTGGGAACCATCTTGGTGCACTTACCCTTATGTTAAATAAAATGTGTCATATTCTATTGTAAAAACTTTGGTTTAAAGTTGGTTTTTATTTTTCTACTTTTTTAATGTCCTTGAAGATATCCTAACATCTTAAAAGAATCATTTAATTTTTTTTTACTCCAATAGTCTCCAAATAATCTTGCTTTAGTCTAAATACATGGTGCAAAATGTATGTCAATAAAAAGATGTTCTTTGTTGCTCCCTGCCATACAGGTTGACATTAGATATGTATTAATGTGACAGAAAATCAAGGAATAGGTTACTCTACCCTTTAAAGTAATTTAGCTTTGCTAAGTGATTTCTCTCTTCCTCACCTCTTCTCCATCAACTCAAGGTTTATCCTTAGGCACTCTCTTATTCTTTTCATGTACCTTATTTTGATGTTTCGTATTTGCTTCCCTCTCCCTTTTGATTTCCTTCTCCCTCTGTGCAGCGAGTTCATTTTCACTCTCTCTTTCAACCTTCAATTTTTCATCTCTTATCCTTCTTTATTCCTCTACCAATCTAGACACCTCTTCACACTATTTTCTCTCTTCTTCTTCTCGCATTTCTTTCTCTAACTTAGCCTTTCTTCTCTCTTCAGAATTTCTCTAGGCTTTTTCTCCTTGAGTTTCCACACCAGTCTACCTGCAACTGTTGCTTCATTCTATTCATAATGAGCATAAAAGAAATGTAATATTTTTGTAGGTGTCTACACAAAATACATGGAATATGCTGCTCAACAAAACGTGGGATTCATGCACCTAAAACATTTCTTCTCCCTGTGGGTACCATGTAATAAGAATGCCACAACAAATAGGGACGGTTTCTTGACTATGTAGATATTTATTATTAAATTACCTACATTGATCGACAAATAGTGGACTACATTATTTCTTTTTGTTCATTTTCCTCGCCTTTTCTACCTTTTTAGTGTTACTTTCTAGGTAGTTGTACAGTGGTTTTTTTCTTGTCTGTATTATAGAATTTTGACATGTTGATAATTGGTAGTATCAAGGTTCGTTGGTATTCAAATTGGGGTTCTATGTTTTGTGATACTTTTTGGTATTTAATTTTAATTATTTAATATAATGATGGAGATTTTGTAGGTATAAAAAAATTTTGAGATATATATTTTTAAGTATATTTGTTGTGAGGGTAAAGACACTTTTAAAATTTATGTAAAGAAGATTGTTTTTGTATTTTTAAGTTATGAAAGACAAGGGAGTTTGAAATATGCAAATAAACAAATATTTCACTACTTTCCTTATCTCATCTAAAGTGTTTATCATCTAACAATCAATACCAATAAATTCCTACAAACACTTAAGTACATTCCTTACACCTTTTTATGTACATTCCTTACATGTTTTTAGCTTGCTTAAAATATAGTATAGTTACATTCTTTAATCGCGACCCGCTTTTATAATTAAACTTGGACAAGTGCATGTATTTTTTGTCTTTTGTTCACCTTTCAAATTATATATGCTAATTCTAATTTTGTTTCTCTCTTTGCTCATCAAATACTCATCATCTTCTTCTTCTTAATCATGCAGAGAGTAAACTTTCATAAGCCACTATCTTGTTAGCAAAACACCAAACAAACAAATTGTCGGGTACACTTCATAAACTACTTATAGACTATCTAAAATATAGTTTCCAAAATTGAATTCATGATTGTATTCTTTGAACCAACTAAATAATATTTGTAACACTCATTAGATATATATAGTTAGCTACATTATGCTTTTTCAAAAAAAAATTCAATTTATATTTCATCAAAGATGATTTTATACTTTAGTTTTTAGGAAATAATAGTTGTCACATGTGATTTACTTTTTTTAGGAGTAAATTATCCTTTCGTGCAAAATGTATTCTTTTTGTGACAATGCAATCAAAATGATCAACGACACATGTATATATGCTTCAAATTATATTGTTCTCAAGTAAATTATGTTTCTACCATGCTTCTTCAAGTTATTTGTTTACAATACAATGCATAGATATCAAACTAAGACTAACTTTTTCTTTGATTGTGTAGGAAAAACAAAAAAAAAACACAGAGAAAAAGTATGTGTTGGATCCCTCCTTACTAGCACATGGAATCATCAAATACAAAATCACCATAAGTTGAAATAGCTTCAAATCTTCTGTTCAATTTTCAAAATTTCCAAATATGTAATAGAGACATCTTGTAAATTTTGTAAATCACAATTAAACTTGTTGCAAATCTTTCATTCAATTTCCAATCTCCAAAATATGTATTAGAGATAGTTTGTATATAATGCAAACAAAAATGTATATAATTTACGCTACTCTTCCTTTCCATATTTACTTCTATATACTATTGGTGTAACCCTTGCACCCCCCTGTTGCAAGTGCTAATTGTTAGCAAGGATAAGGTGGTCTTGGGATTAAAAATTTTAATATATTAATGAAGCCTTATTGACCAAGTTAATTTGGAGATTTCTTTCTTCTCCTTAATATACTTGGATCCATATATGAAAAATAAATATCTTAATTGAACCATTCTTAATATGATAGCTTCACCTTTGATCTCAACTATTGAAGATTGTGAACATAATTCTTCAATCTTATTTTGGGAAGGTTGTTGGTTGACTAATAATCCTTTTAGAAATATGTGGACCATCATAAGAAATTTGTGGAACATCATGAGAAATCACTGATAGCTAAAGAGGTTTCATGTAAGAATGAGAGTTCAAGGTCTCCAAGAGTCTGGATTCCTTCCCATATTCAGTCCAAATGGATGCCCATCATGTGTAGTTTGACAGATGTGGTCATCCCTAGGCCTGCAACTCCCACGCTTAGGAAGGCTAATACATCTAGATTTAGATCCTAGTTACATGTATACATGAGTAAACAGTGCGGTCGGTAATGCATTTCTCTATAAAACCAGAGGTTAACAGAAGTCCCTGAGTAAAATTGAGTTTCTCACAGAGGTTCCATCCTTAGCTCACAAAGTTCACCTGTCTTGAGTAAGTCCATGAGATTGGAATAATACCATGGTTCCTATACATTCTTTGGAATTTCCCTAGTGACAAACCAGAGCCAAACATGTGATCCAAAATTATTCCAACAGAGTAACATGTGATTCAGAATGGTTCCAATGGAGATTTTATTTCTTTGTGACTTTTTGTGAATGAAACATATATTTTATGTGTCAGCAACTTTTAAGAGTTGTGATCTTATTAGTTTGAGAGATATGTCGGTACCATGTTTTAATTATTTGCAAATCTTGTGGGGTTCAATGGGAGCTGGGATGCAGGATGATGTAAAGTGTGATCGGTTAATAAATATATTATTATTAATTTGTTGTGATCTGTTAATAAACTTATTATTATTAATTTATTGTGATCTGTTGATATACATATTATTATCAATTTGTTAATAATTAGTTATAAAAAATCAGATTTTATGTGTTTTTTTCAAATTAATATATTTTTTTATAATAATGAAAATGTATCCCTTCCCTCAAAGATTTTAGGGAAATTTTCCTCGACTCTAGAGTCTATAAGATTGTATGTTCTTGTGGCGTCTCTTACATAGGTGAAACTAGTCGTTCCTTTAGCACCTGAATCAAAGAGCATAGTGTCGACATTAGACACGACCGCACCTCCAAATCAGCCCTTGCTGACCACTCCTCTTCCACCAAGCATCACATTTTTCTTGAAAGTACCCAAATTTTATCCAAAGAAGATAATTTCTTCAAGAGAAATCTTAAAGAAGCTATTAAAATCAACCGTCATCCTCTGAACCTTAACCTTGATGAGAGTTGGAGTTTAAGTTTTTCTTGGCAGTCATTTCTTTCCAACTTGAGGACCCATCATCATCCCTCTCTCAACTATTTTTTTCCTCCCCTTCCCCGCCCCTTGTGTCACTCCCTCTCCTTTCTCTCCCACCTTTGTTTGGGGTTTCCCCTTCCCCTCCTTGCTCATTTGTTTCCTCATTTTCCTTTCGTCCTCCTTGCATCTTTTTCCTTCTCCTTTCTCTTCTCCCCCTTTTCCCTCCTCGTGTCTTTCAGTTCCTCTTTTCCTATTTTTTAGGTTGTCTTTGGGATATTCTTGTTGCTTTATTTTTTGGTTAGTTTTAATTCTTTTTTGGATTTAGTTTTTATTGCAAGCTTATTGGGTTGGTTCTTCCTTTGTGTTCAGTGTCTCTTATTTTTTCCTTTCTGCTCTCATTTGGTGTTTTGTCTCTACTTCCTTCTTGAGTGTGTCTCTTTTTCCTTTAGTTATTTTCTTGGGTGTGTTTCCAAGTTTCTTTATTTTCTTCCTTGTATTGTTCCTTCAATTCTTTCAATTTTGTGTTGCCATTTCCTTCTTGGGTGTGTATCTTTATTTGGTAGTTTTATTCTTTATTGAGTTACTTTGTTTCTTGGCTAATTATTGTTTTTTTAATTTTTATTCCTTAATTTTCTTCTTGTTCATTTTTTTATAGTTTAGGCTATAATTTCTCTTGGTTTCCCTTCATTCCTATTTCTTCATTAATTTTGCCTTCTTTATTATTTTGATTTGAATTTTAATTTACTTGTTCCTTTTTTATCCTTTCATTGTCTCTCTTTGTAAACTTATTTGCTTTCTTGTTTTTTGGATTCTTTCTTTTAATTTAATTTTATGTTGTTTTCTTTCTTGTTTGCGTCGCTATATTGCATAGTTAATATATATCAATGAGTTTCTATGTAACTTTATTATGAATGTGTCACTATGTTATATACTCGCATTTTTTAATTTTCTTTGGTTTTAATCTCCTCTTCTATTATGTTAGTGTGTGCTTAGTTTTTTATTGTTATTTAATTGTGGGGATTTGTTTTATTTTTATTTTTATCCTTAATTCTCTTCTTTATTTTTTTATTATATTTTTCATTTGTGTCTAGTTTTCTTTCCCATTTATAGATCTCGCCCTTTATTTTCCTTGATTATATCCTTGTTGGCTATTTTTGTTTTGCTTTTGTTTTATATCTGTATAATTGTCTCTCTTTTCTATTTGAATATATATATATATATATGGCTCTAGGAAAATTTGCCGCATTAATATTTTTTAATATATATTTTGAAAATTTTGATTTTTTTTTTTGCAAAAGAAAATATTAATGCGGTTAATTTTCCACTTTGGTGAATTGTTGGAGGTGAATTTTACTTGGTGGTGAATTTTCCCACGGTGAATTTTCCGTTGGTAAATTGCTAGCGATGAATTTATCACATGCCATATATATATTTGTGCATGTGTTTCTTTATTGTTAAGTGTCCTATTTAAATATTTGTGTCTTCTTTTTATTATATTATATTTATATAATTTTCTTGCTTGTTTTAGTTGTTATTTTTGCTTTTAATTATTTACTCATTTATGTCATTGTAAGTGTAATTCTTTCTCTTCTCTTTGGTTCTTGTGCCTTCCTTTCTCACCCCCCTCTCTCCTTTTTATTCAACTCTTGTTCTATAGCTATTCATTTTACTCCTTATGCTCTCTTACATCCTGATGATGGATCACAGAGTGTGATGCAAAATGTTGATGCAAAAAATTCAAACACAATCTAAGCCAGGAGCACTTAGCAATAATATTCATGGATTGTGGAAATATGTCCACCAATCAATTTTTTTATTTATCAATATCAATTGAGGATTATCTCTCTCCTCTATTCAATTCAATATACAAATCAATTTAAATGAAATATACTTGCATCTTATATTTATATTTCAAGATAATATATTCCTCGAATGTTAAGAATTCCATCCATGCAAGAATCTCAAAACTCTCACTTCAAGTGTAAATGATTCAATAAGGAGCATGTTGTCCACCCTTTAAACATGACATTATCAAGCCATACAAGGCTCTAGCCACCTCCTAAGCTAAGACATCAATTAGAACTAGGTGTACACATATAGTCATAAATTTAAGATGAAGGATAAAACACATAGATGTAAGTAAATAAACAATGGAGGGGAGAAAGGATTGAGTTCAACACTCCTCACAAAAAGAGAGCACTCATACTCAACAAATTCTCAAGAACACATAAAAGATCCCAACTACTCAAAATCACATTCCAACACATTCAAAAATCTAAAAGTGTAATTTACCAAGCTTTCATCTCGTATACACTATGAGAGAAAGAATGGAGACATACAAATAAGAGATGAAGCCTACCTCATAAGATAGCTTCAATATGGTCCAATTAAGCTTCCAAAAGATAAAGATGACTTAGTTTGGGTGTTGTGTCATCTATCTTCATCCAATGGAATGGGAACCCATGGCCTTTCTCTTGTACATACAACCACATGTTACAAAACACCAATGCAATCCATGCCTTCTCATATGCACCCACATGGATAAGGTATGGTGAAGTGGAGTGTACTCAACACTTTACCTATACAAAATTTTATAGGAAGACAAGCAGGTTGATATGACAATCCCACACTTAACCTTTTACATGCCTCACAATGACGTGTTCTTGTAAAGGGGGTTGAGTGAGTGCTAAAATTATCCAACACTCAAAATATAAATCCCAAAGGGTACCAACCCTGCAGGTACTTGTCCAACTAAAATATTTTCACCCAAAAATTAAAAGAGGGGATATTTAAACTCCTTTTAAAGTTCACCACAAGTGCAAATTTTGGTTTGCATTAAACGTGGCATTATTAAATTTAAAATATCAACACAAATAAAATCCACTTAATCTAAATTACATGAATAAATTAAAAACACTTTAGGGATAACTTAAAATAAGGTGTTGGCTACATGGTGGAATGGTGCTTCTCAGCAGCATTATACGGTTGAGAAGAAAGTTGAGCAACCTAGGATTTTTTCTAAGGTGGCTGCTTTGGATTCATAGGGCCTTGGGGCATCCTCTCCGAATGTCTCAAATGGAGGGGTTGTTGCTGCTATGCAAGACTACAATGTTGAAACCCCTAAAGAGATTGAGAATGGGCTTGTGGCTGTCACTTCTGGTATTGGTGCTTTGGCTATCATTTCGAGTGGTTCTCCTGATTGGGCCATACCTACAGGGAGGAACACGGTTCAAATCTCTAAGACTACGGCAGCAGATATTCTTCTTTACAATAATGGTGTGTTGGCTTGGCTTGATAAGGCAACACAAGTGGAAGAGGGCTAGATCACTGTAAAGGGAAAGAAAGAGAAGCCCTCTAAGCCTCCTTTTGACATGACTCTCTATTCCCACAAGAGTAACTCTAAATGTAAATCTTGATGGTTCTTGTTTGGGGGCTGGTTTTTGGCTAGCTACTAGCTCTTGTGGCTCTGTAGTCGGTTGTGGTTCTGTGGCCTTGGTTGCCTTTTTATCCTTGGTTGTCTATACTTTCTTGTATTTATTTTTTGACAACCTTCTGGTTGAGGGTTCCAGATCCATTCAAAATTTGTTTGTAAAGGGTTTCAAGTCCCTTCAAAACCTGTTTGTTCCTTAATCAAAAACTTAAAATAAGGTGTCCTAGTCCACTCATGGACAAAAATGAATGAGTGTAACTAGGAAACACAATCAAGTTTCCATTGTTTCACAAGATGAAGTGGGAAGGGGAAATAAGGCTTTTGAGTAATCTTCCATTCTCCCATTATCCAATCTATTAATATACATGTACACGTGATGCACATTTCAAATACATCCAAAATATATATTACCAAAACTAAAAGATTAAAATCATACCATTTGCCTACAATAATTAAGATCAAAATTGCAAGAAACTAATCTTATTTGATCAATATTCCACACAACTATTAGCACAGAGTGGTGCAAGTGTCTAAGGAGGTGAAACCAAGAAAAAATATGTGTAAAAAAATTGTTACACATGCATATCATATACATAGTCCTTCAAAGCCTTTGATTCAACTAATTCTTCAATAAGCACATGTGACATTTCATTACAATCAGTTAAATTAAAAAAGTGCATTAAGAACATCATTGTTCATTATTTGGAGAACTAAAAAAAATAGAGAAAATAACTAAAAATTATTAAATTACTTTAGGAAAATAAGTCTCTTACCCTTAAGAGATTTTCAATCAGTTTGAAATATACAAAGTCTCCAAAAGTGAATTATTAAAGCCCCAACAATTTAGGCAGAAAAAATAAATGAGATATTACATCAATGGTTTACATTTGATCTTAGCCTTTTGATCCTAAGACTCTAAAATAGGCTCATTGCAAATGAATTCCAATAGCAATCTTCTTCTAAAGGAACATCTTTATATGTGATAGTTGGCACAAGATGATTTCTAAGGTGAACATCTTCATTGGCTTTAGGTGGCAACAAGTTTATGAACAATATTCCCATTTCATAAAGTACCATGTAAACATGTTTCTAGTTGTAGTCTCATTGGCTAGTACAATTCCTTAAGTACTCCTCATGTTTCAAGAGCCCCTTTTGACCATATGGATCTCCCCCATCACAATATTGTAAATCTTCTCCCCACATCAAAAGAAAGTTTTCCATCTAAACAAGGTATTTAGTCTCCAATTTAGGGACCATGAATTCAACAATAATTATGTATTATCTCTCCATTGCTTTAACAATCCATATATCTACATCAACCTCTTCATTAGACTCCAAGGACAAGTATAAATCTTCTTTATTTATATACAACCTACAATTGCAAATGAGTACTAAATTCTTTAAAATAGAGGAAACAACCAAACAGAGAGAGAGAGAGAGAGAGAGAGAGAGAGAGAGAGAGAGAGATTTAATTGAATTTCTCAAAGTTCTCTTTTTATTCTAGTTCAAGATTTTGGTACTCATAGTGCAATAGTTGCAAGTTCCTTGAAATTCACTATGATGGAACTTGTCTCCATATTAAGCTTCATATATTTCAAGGTATAAGGTTGGTCACATTTTGCGTAGTATTATAAGTCTCTTTGATATTTTTCTCATGTTAATCTTCATATATAGACAAGGATCTTCACCATTAAGGTTCTCATTAAATAGAGTATCATCTTCATGTCTTCTCCCTTAACTTTTGAATCATATGCCAAGCAAACTTCGTATAACTTTTATCATTTATTTTGTCTCTTCAATATCTAGTCATTTACTTATTTGAATAAGAATTTTTCAACTCTCAAACTAAACCTTAAATAGTCTTCAAAATCCTCCTATGTGTCAATATCTACATAAAAAAGAAAAAACCAATATCACATTCCCCAATGAAACACATTTTTAATGATATAATATTTGTTAAAGCATTTGTTATGAAAAATAATGATCAAAGATGGAATGCATAATATATTGGAGGAGTTTGATATTCTTGATCTGCATACCTTTTTATATATGCTCATGAATATAAACATCTTACATTTGTATCTTTGTTCAGTTTACAAAACAACTCTAAGGTTAGATTTTGGTCTTATTAATGTAATATTTGTAGCACATTTATTTTCAGAAACCTAAAATGACAAATTTTCCTTTTGCTCAAGTGTTTCTCTCATTGTGATTCCATTTGATCCCTATGTCAATCTACTCATTTTCTCCTATTTCTAGAGCTAGGTCTATGCCCATACAACTTGGAAGACCTCTTCCCTACTATCTTTAGGGCACCCAAACTACTATTATAGTACAGTTACAGCAGGGGGGCCTAGTATATAGTACAGTTAGTGTAAAACCAATTTTGCATTATAATAACCAGACAACATGTACCCTTGTCCTTAGGTTTACCAACATATATTTTGCTTAAGAAACTCAAACCCACATGGGTAGTTGGTGTCTCCTTCTGGGAATACGTCTATCATTCATGGATAGGTGCCAAAGTGTTCAGGATTTTTCTATGAAACGTCCACGTATGGTTTCAGACAGTGGCACAAAGAAAAGACCATAAGATGGGTCATGACGAGTGTGGCTTCTGTGGCTTCTATAATTTTAGAAGAAGCCAATCCATCAATCTCTACCTGAACACTCATGTCAAAATAGGAGCTAAATGTCAGGGAACTAAAAGCTAATTGTACAGTGATCAAGGTTGTGGATCTAACAAAAAGAGCATAGTGCAGTGAGACGTGGTTGTAGAGGGTCCATGGAGAAGTCTTTGACGTCCAGAAATATCTTTGCCGACACACACAGGCTCTCATGTGGTACATATGGAGACAACGTAAGAGTCGAGTCCACCCAACGGGGATAGCACCACAAGGCATACCTAGCGGAGACCACGAGCATTCAACGCACTGCATAGTGGTTAATTTGGAAACATATTCAAATGGTTTGGCCACCACTACATACTTGTGCCTATTAATAAAATAATTATATGTGTCTGTGGTTCCATTAGCTATGCCAATATGTGGTGGAACTAAATGATATCCTTTATGATGCTTTGAAAAGTACATAGGCTTGCATGATGATATCTCACTAGTCTACAATGTCTTTGTGCTATCTTTTGTATATGTGTCAATTCAAAGTTGGTCTACATGTTGCTATGTGGATGGACTTGTAAGCTTGAAGGCCTCAAACATCACACAATAGACTTAGATTGTCAATCATAAGTCAAAGGGTAACATTAACTTTAGTTGCTAGAGATCAAATCACTAAAATCCCATCAAATAGTAGGTGTAGCGAGAAAAAAATACTACAATGAGCACATGGTGATGGACTTTCACGCTCAAAAACTTGAGCCACTAGCCTACTTTCATGCACCACGTGCTAGAGTATAACGCATGGTTGAGGGGAGCTTGGAATGTCAATTATGAAGGAATGACACTGATAAATTTAAGTAGAAAGCTAATGAGCATTTGAAAAATAAATAGCACACAACTTAAATGTCAATTGAATAGTAGGTGCTTCGATGATTAAGATCTAATGATGGGTGCTTGGTGAGTCGTCTTAAAGTGATCAATTGGAGATTTCTCACTGGCTATAAATTAGCCACTATCAAATGATAACATGCAATGCATCTTTTCATTTGCTGCAAAGGTTTAAATATATATATAAAAAAATTGTATGCAAAGGTTTTTTTTCAACCAAGAGGTTTTTTTTGAGGTTTTCCATTATTATAAAAGAATATAGGCTTATACTTAACCAACATAGAGGTTTAAGACAAGGTTAATGTCTATTGATGATAAAATTCAACCAAGGTGAGCCCAAGGATTCCTTCAAAGTGTAAGTAAATCCAAAATAAAATATATAAAGGATTGCATTAAGTCTTAATAACTAGAACTCGAAAGGAAGAAAGATTAATCTAGTTGTTTTAAAAAATACAATGTGAAGACTTGAACCATGTATGCATAAGAAAACTCCTATAAACAAATAACTAAAGGTATAATCAAAACACAAACTTGGATACATGATGCAAATAGGACTTTCATAACAAACTAAATAGGCATGCAATATACTACCCTAACAAACATAAAAGAAGCCCAAAGACCCCTTAATGAGCTCAAGGTTACTAGTAATTTGTTCACCATCCAATCCAAACTTAGAAGTAAAATTCCTCTATCTTCTCATCATGCATGAAATATGAAAGAAAAACGTATTATGACCCCACTCCTTAATTCAATCTATTTCAGTTTTTTTTCCAAAAAAATTCTTCACATATTTAGATTTCCTCAAGATAAGAAGCCACCTCTCTCTCTCCCCCATCACCTCTGAGGAAATTAGAAATTAAACCAGTTTGATTTGCTATTTGAACTTCAAACATTCTATTTTCTAGATTATTTTTCTTATGAAAAGTTTTTAAAAGAAAATTTAGTCTAGTCTTTAACAATAAATTAAAGGGTTTTCAAATTCTTGGAAATATATTGATTATAGTACCAAAAAGAGAATGAGGTCTATTGTTGTTTGCACAATACATCCTATTTCCTTAAAGAAAATATAGGACCCCTATTTTCAATATCTTGATTCAGGTCTTTTGGAGTTTTGGCTTGCTTGGTTTAGTTCCATGTCATGTTTCAATTGAGGTAAAACTCTCTTTGTTTCAATTGTAATTTGGTTATTTTACCTCTCTTGTGTAAGCTTCATGCCTTGATAATTTTAGTTTTAGGTCATTGATCCAATTGAAAATATCACTTTTGGATAGGTGGTGAATGAGCTCTGCTAGGGTTTCTTGTTTTTGCGGTAACCCTTGGCCTCCCTTGTGTCATACCACACCTTAAGAATAGGATTTTCATTTACTTTGTGTTGTTTGACCACATTTACTATGGTTTTTTTGTTTTTTTATTACGTCTACGACTAACTCCAACCCAATAGTTCTTGTTGGTGTTGATGATTCAAAGCCTTTGCACAATGACTCCTCCAAACAAGTGACCCCAAGAATTTGTTCTAAAAGTGTTCCACAAGGTAAGTCTTTTGATTCTTCGACTGATGTGGTTTTTCCCATGCCGGATTTTGATTATGCATGTCACTAGTTAGAACAACATACTCTTGTTGGTTATTTTGTTGGGAAAACCCCCCTAAAAGTTTGCTAAAAGAATGGGTCCAAAAAACCTAGGTCTCTCATGGGGTCCGCTTTGATATGGTCCAAAATTTAACCAAAGGCTTTTTTCTTTTTCATTTTGTGGAGGTTAGTCGTGTTCAAGCAATCCTGAACCATGGTCCTTGGTATGTCTGGTCCTCTTTGTTGGTTTTCCAACCTTGGACCTAGGATTTTTCTATCTCTAAGAACAAAAAGTTACGGGCTCTAGTTTGGATTAAATTTCCTAGTTTACCCTTTCCATGCTTGAATTTTTTGCATCATATAGCCTCTTCCCTGGGGAAAGTCATTTGTGTCAAACCTGATAGGTTCTTTCAAGCTTTCTCTCAAAGGCAAGTTTGTGTCGAAGTGAACCTTTCACAAGATTTGAAAGAGTATATCGATATTCAAATTAGCAATTTCTGACATACCTAGAAGGTCACTTATTTTAATTAACCCATCACTTGTTATCAGTGCCAATCTGCTGATCACAAGATCAAAGATTTCCCTCTTGCGATTCCCCATACCCAATCTCCACTACAAGATGCTAAAAAGCATCGTCAGGAAAAATTTTCGTTTGCCAAACAAGAAGAAAAATGAACAACGAACTTATAAACCGAAAAAATAAGTCCAACAGTGTAGGGGTGGTTTCCAAAACTTTGAGTCATCAGTGGATATTTCAAATCCTTCTGTGAAGGGGAAATAAGTTCATGTTGCTACTGTTAGTGAATGAATTAGCTCATGATAAATATGCTCAAAATAAATTACTCTCAGCCCTGTTTAGCACTAGTATCAATCCAGGGAAATAAGTTCATGTTGCTACTGTTAGTGAATGAATTAGCTCATGATAAATATGCTCAAAATAAATTACTCTCAGCCCTGTTTAGCACTAGTATCAATCCAGGCTAACAGCTCTGAAAAGACCATAATTGCATTTGTAGCTTTTCTCTGAATTTTGGAGGTACAGCTCCCTCAAATGATATGCAATGAATCTAACTAAACTAAATAAACATGTGTATGCTTTTAACTAGAAAGTAGGAAAGGCAACAAACACTAGTTCATAAATATGAAACTAATGCAAATGCATAAACAATAGTCATAAACGATCAACACAAAGATTGAAAAGATCTATGACTATCTCATTAAAGGAAATAAGATCATACTGTAATAAATGGACACCATAAAGCTTATCTCACAAAGAATACATAACTCTATTACACGTGTAACACAAGATCAATTTACCAAGCATCTCATTAAATTCACAACTTAAAGATTATGAATTATTATAGCATGAAATAAATGACCAAATCCCTCTCGAAAACACCACAAAGTGCATATATGGAGATCTCCCCTTTTAGCTTCAAAATACATATTTATAGAATTTCTCCCCCAATGAGCCTCGTTTAGTTAGGTGACCGTTCATTTCTATAACTGCTCCTCTCAGATACGAAGAGACTCTTAACTTATTTATTTTGTTCACTCTTCGCCTTATTATTTGGACTTATGATGCCTCTTCTTATCTATTTCTTTTGGTGTTCATTGCTTGATTCAAGATCGACCTTTGAAAAATGTTTATTGGACTTCTTCATAATCTCAACTAGTAAATTCCACCTAGCAGAAGCAGAGTGTACATTAAGCATTACCAGGTGGTCTTCATACTTTCACTTACAAGCCATAGATCAACCTTTGAAATCAATCAACCAAAACGTTTGTTCTTGTTATTGGGACACATTTACTATGAAATTCTTCATACAATACATGCTTCGAAGGCTGTCTTTTTATCGACTGCATAGCTCTATTCATGCCTTCAACTGTTCAAAGGATCGTGACAGCCTTTTCACAGGGTCATTGCTTTGTAACCTCTCCAAAGTTTTATTTTCTTGTAACTCCATTCTTTTCTTGATTCTTTAAATCCTAGCATTTTAACCTTCTTGAGAGACTGTGGGCATCTCAAACGCGCTTATGTAGGTCAATTCCACTTGGCAAGGTTCCAAATCCTCGAATGTGTACGTCGTTGTCAATGATTCACAGTGGCTCTTTGAAATCTCATAGGCCCCACCCTTCCCTTTGATGTTAACTCTTTAGTAGTCATGTTGATCAAGAGAACGATGGCCTTTATAATCTTGTAACGCTGCCTCGATAAGTTTTGGGGAAGGCTCTGCATCATGATCTTCTATAAACCGTAATAATTGCTTGAGGAAGTAACCAACCCATTGTATAACAATTACAACTACTTTCACCTTCAATTCAAATCTCCCAAATATAAGCAATTCCAAGTGACGAGGGTGATGAAGTCCAACATTTCATTCCCAAAATCGTCTTGCACCTTAGAGTATTTTAAAAAGCATAGGGGCTCTTATAACTAAAGTCGACGCACTTTTGAGTGGTTCTCAAAACCTTCAGAAATTTCGCCAATAAACATTCGCTTTGCCTCCAAGTCTCAAATAGCACGGGTGGTAGTTTTAGCAATTCCTCTAACTAGAGCGGGGAGTTTCACAATCCTATCAAATCACCACTTTACCACGTTGATGGGCTTTTGACAGGTTACAATAACTTTCCCAAATTCCGCTAAGACATTCACTTTATATCAGGTTGCCCATCCATATCAATAAAATATGCCAACTCAAATTATTATTAGAACTGTGGCTGCCAAACTATTGTGCATTGGTGAATGCAAATATTTGAATAAGGATTTTATCAAATGAAACTGATGACACGAGATTTACACCACCCAATTCATTACACTGACTGATGATGCCATTGAGACTACTATTCAATTTACATGATATCGAATAAGATAGTCGACTCCATAATCTCATTGATCATACGAATCTTGTTGCTAAACATGTTGGGATCATTTTTGGTGATAATCAACTGGACTTGAATGTCTGCAATACACATGACTCTGTTTAAATTGCTTGAGATATATAATAATATCTTCAACCAAGATCAGTGAACTTCCCCGATTTGAGCTTGACAATGATTTTGATATTCAATGTTTAGTGGTCCCAAGCATATGTCCATTATAGGGTGATGTTTGAACATCTAAGCCTCGGCCCTCCACTATTGTTGCTCACTGTATTTATGTGAAGCCATGTAAGAGACTTGAAAACTTGCACATATCTATTGGATGATTTGCAGGGACTAAGAAGACACATTTTCATAGTTAACATAGGAAAAATGCCAATTTTGAATAGGGGAAGTTTTATGACCAAAAATGGGGCTAACAGTGGCTCTGATTAGAGACTGCATTTTCTACAAAAATGCAAAGAACTCCAACATCTCTGGTAAATATCAGTGCTAAGTCCATTGGGCTATAGAGTCAAAGAGCATGAAGGAGATGGAGTAAGAGCAAACCAAAAATGGAAAAAAGAAGGGAAGGAAACTAAACTACCGACACAACAAAAACTCCTACTATGTACATGGTAGGAAGACCCTACCTCAAATGGCTCCAACCATATGATCATGCAAATCTATTTATAGGTTGGGAGAAGTAGCTACCTGTGTGATACAATGCTAGGTAACTGAAAATTGTATGCACAACTGACTTCCAACTTGCAACTACTATAATCAAATAGATCAAACTAGCACCCTGTAAAGACTTTTTGGATAAAGTCTTATGCTCAAAATGCCATTCCTCATTATAAACTTTGGCAATCAAACAACTTATATCAACATTTCCCTATATATGGTTACTAGAATCTACCTGTACAACATTAGATTTAATATTTCTTTGCACTTGATTTTCTCAACAAAAAGAAACTAGCCCTCAAATTGGACACCCCACATGCAAATCATGAGATAAAGAAACTTCTTGGTTGTTACACGTGGGAGTAATTGCATTATTTAAAAAATTTGGACCCCAAATTGTGATATCAACACACTTATTAGATTCAACTACTACTTCACATGTCTTAACCCCTTCTTCATTTTTATCCATCCCACATATTGGTTCATAATTTTGACTGTAGCAACTTGAATCTTGTACAGTATTTGCTTCAAAACAAAAAGACTCAAGAATGGGATGATTAATTACCTCATCATTTGCTTCATCAAAAAACTTGAAAATGCTTCATATGCATGTTGTAAACAAGAAGAAAAGATGTCTGGTGATTCAAATACCTCTTGGAGCTAATTTTTAATTTCGCCTTTAGCTACACAATGCACATTAACATCTTCAAAGATGAAGGCCTCCATTTTTGATAACTGGTTTATGTCATTCTCTTTTTCTAAAAATTGACCCTTCATATTCATGTTAACCAAATCATCTAATAAGTTTATATCAATACTTTCAAATCTAAAAGTTTCAATTTTTGGAGCATAAGCAGGCATCAACAGTTGTTCACTTTTGTTTAATTCTGGACTATCTATAACAGCAAATGAATCTTCAGTATTTTTCACAGCCAAAGTAGAAGATGTCTTACATACCAATTGTTTACGAGGAGAGTAATATCCTTTTCATTGGAAGAATCAGAATCACCTTTATCCATCTCACAGTTAAAATTATATATTTCAGCCTTAAAAGATTTAGTTCTTACATCACTTTATTTTTCTAAAAAAAACTTTGATCAAAAACTGTGAGATTAGAACACTCAGCTGAAGGGCGTAGGACATTTGATGAATTCATCTTTTGAAACTTTGGAGTTTTATGTTTCTGAATTAGAAAATTTTGCACATATCTTTCAACTTTATCTTTCTTCCATACCCTAGATAAAATAAAATCATCTTCAATATTAACAGCTTCTTGTTTTGCAATCTCAAGATCACTTACCTTACTTCGCTTCAAGAGGAATCCAATGTCGGGATGTATTCCTACAACAAAAGTGATCAGTTGTAGCTCCTTACTTGGCTGAAGATTATGAGGAATCTTTTGTAGACATCTATCAAACCGTTCTACAAACTCCCTTATAGATTCACCCTCATTCTTTTTAATGTTGAAGAACTGAGATATAAGTGCACACATGTCATATATTGGTTTAAATCTTCCAAGAAACTTCTTCTTCATGATGTCCCAGTTAGTAATACATCCATCTTCTAAAGATTGATACCAAATTGCAACAAATCTAATTAAAGATTCGACAAATAATCTAACGAAAACATTTTCCTCTCTTACCCCCAAAATGCCACAAGCTACTGTGAAGGCTTGAATGTGATCATCTACAACCTGAGAATCTTCTCTGTTAAATTTGGAAAATGCCTTCTTGAACCTATAGGAAAGTCTAAATATTGTGGCAGTGCTAAAGGCCCAAATTGAGCACACCATGGTTGGGCTAAAACCAACGCCATAGTGCAGTTTTAGAAAGAATGACTAGAATTTTCTACCAAAAACATTTTTTGAACATGTTCCATATTATAGAGTTTCCAACCTCCATCCTTGAGGAGGTACCTTCATATTTTTGAGAAAAGAAAAACAATGGAACATGGAGTGTTTCAAGAACATCTTCGAAGAGAAATAGGTGACAAAGGAAACCCTGCAGAAATTAAATGAAGAATTCATCAACCAAGGGATGGATGTCATGAGATTCTATTAGGAGAAAGATTTTTTAAACAAATTAAATGACTTGTTGGCCAAGGAAGAGGTTTTTTGGAGACAAAAATCAAGAGAAATTTGGCTTTGAGGAGGAGATAAGAATACTAAGTTTTTTCACAACTCCACCAAAACAAGGAAGGAAATCAATATAATCACCTACATCAAAGGTCAGGATGGCAATATTTTGGATAAGACAGAAGACATTATGGCTACAGCGGTTGAATTTTTCCAATCCCTTCTTAATGAGTCAAGCGGGTCACTCATTCAAGAACCACGTGAGCTTCTCCAAGGCATTCTGCATTTGTTAACTACGACACATAATGATATGTTACAGTCCAAGTTTACTAGAAAAGAGGTGAAGGAGGTGTTAGAGTAAAGGTTTTCACTTAATTATATTAATTAAGTCACCTTTATTCTACTCTTAAGATTTCACTTAAGATGCATATTGTGACATTTAATAATTAATATAATTATTAAATGTCTACCTATTAGGGTTATTTTTTATGTTTTGCTTGATCTCCTTTTAATGATTGATCTTTGTAAATAATCTATTCGGTTGTTCTGATAATATATCTCTCATATTTCAGAGCTTCAAAACCCTCTTTGCTTTTTTCTCCATTCTCTTCCCTGTGACAGGTATCCCTTTGTATGTAGGTGTTCTTGGACTCCGAAGTTGGTTTTCACAACTTCTACATGGTATCAAAGCGTGGGCCTACTGCAGCCTGTTCTTGTTTTGAAGTTTTTGGAGCTACGAGGGTTTGATAGGGCTTTCAGAAGTTTTCAGGTTGATTTTTTTTGGATCTGACCTACTCCATTCTTTGGGTCCATTTTGGGCCCAAACGGACCTCGCCATTGGATTCGCAGAGCCTGAAAAGCTATATTTTCATATAAAACACGTCCAGTTTGGCCACTATCGACTAAAAAGGCAAAAAAAATTTACCCCAGAGCTGTACGGCCCCATGGCACGCCGTTCGAGGTCAAAAATTTCAAAACAAAAAAAAAAACAAAGTTTTTTGTTTTTAAAATTGCGCTCACAGTTCTAAAGAGGGCGTCGCCGCCCCTCAGCCAAGTGGCCACCCCCAACTCCGCCGGTTCACCGCCAGCCCGCCACCGGCTCACCACCAGCCGGCCACTGGCTCACTGCTGGCTGACCACCGGCTTGCCACCAGATCTCCACTGATCCGCCACCTGCTGGAGCACCGCCCGTGTGCCGCCTGCACGCCGCCAGTACGAGAGGAGCCACCAAGGCCCCTCTTTAAGTTTTTTTTTACCTCTTTCGATAAATCGGGCATAAATCAGGCGTACGATCTCCGTTTTTTGAAAATGAGATACCGTTGGAAAGCTAGTTCCAAGCCCGATCTGATGGTGGAGGTTTGATCTCTTGATTTCTCTATTTTGATGCCGTTTTCTCCTGTAAAATCCAGACCATGTTTTTTGCACTTCCGAGGGCGTAACTTTTGCGTCTGGACTCCTTTTTGCGCAAACGAATAGGCGTCGGAAAGGTGGTTCTGTGCTATTTCCAGATATGCAGTTTATTTCATCAAAAAATTCACTAGGTACACCGAGAATTGTCCTAAGCATTTTTTTATTTTTCTAGTTTTTTCGCTGAAAAATCTCTATTGGGGTTTGGTTTCTTGCATTGAGGGGGGAGTTTTTTTTTCTTTCTGTCATTTACTTCAGAAAACCATAAACTCTTCACAAAACATTCATTAAACCTTTCCAACCATGGCCGAAAACACTCCTATTGTTGAACTTCTCACACCTCGTAACTATCATACTTGGAAGGCATACATGAGACGTCTTCTCATATCAAAGGGGTTGTGGTCCTGTTTAGACACAGTTCAATCAGTTTTGACACTGCCATTTGAGGTTATGCAGCATAGAAATAAGATGGATGAGGCCATGGGGTTGATTTCCTTACATGTTTCAGACAACTTGTTGTTTCATCTTGATGGGTGTAACAGTCCTCTTGAAATGTGGACCAAGTTCAATGATTTATTTGGTACCATCAATCAGTTTCGTGCCATCCAGATTGAGGCAGAGTTGACTTCCCTTGTACCTAATTCTTTTCCCACTATTGAGGACTTTTTGATGAAATTCAAACAACAGAGATCTCTTCTACAGGGTTGTGGTAAGACCAAAACAGATGAGGAGTGTATATACCTGATTCTTTCTAAGCTTCAAGGTCCTTTTCAGATCTTCTCTTCGACATTTTATTCCACCATGGATGCATTGGGAAACCGCTTTACCATGCCTACTTTTGAGGCACTGTTTTGTGATCGATTGACACGAGAGCAGGCCAAGATATCACAGTTGGATGCTCTCACAAGATCACAACACCAAGCATTGGTAGCACAGTCATCTCAGGGGAAGCAGAAGCAGAAGCAGAAATAGAAACCAAAGACCACAGAGCATTGGAAGGATTCTAGTTCACAGCACACCTCTGATTCACCTTCTCCTAAGGGGGAATCATTGAAGAAAGACAAACCTAAGTGTGCTTATTGTACTAAGCTAGGACATGATGAGTCCAATTGTTATGAGAAGAAGATAGATGGATATGCCAAACAGGTTTCAGATTTGACATCTCTTCTTGAGAGGAACAATATTCATCACTCTTCTTCATCTACATCAGGCGGGTCTTCTTCTTCACCTTCATTCTAGACACATGGACAGGCCCCACATAAGGGTCATGCATTATGTGCAACCACTAGTTCACATTCATCCAGATGGCTATTGGATTCAGGTGCTTCACACCATATGGCATCTTCTCAGGACATGTTCTCATCTTTCGAGGCTGCATCCTCACCACACATATTGATGGGTAATAACACTTATATGAGTGTATGTGGGAAAGGTTCTATCAACATTGATGACGGTACATTCAATGATGTACTATTTGTTCCATCTTTGTCCACTAACCTTCTCTCCATCTATCAGATTGCTCACAGTGGGACAGGGAAGATAGTTGAGTTCACACCTGATTCAGTGCACATCAGAGACATTCAGACTGGCAACATTGTTGCAACAGGGACAGTTGATCATTCTTCCCGTTTGTATGCATTCACACACTTTGGTCCACCATCTCCACTGTCTGAGTTTTCCTCTCCTTCTACAAGAGATCATACAGTATCTGAGGTGAAGTTTGGTCACTTGAACTTATGTGTTCTTCCATCTACACCTCTACCTCCTGTTGAGATCACATATGTTCAACAGGATTCCTCTTCAACTATGACTGACATTGTTGCTCCACTCATCGAGCCATCAAGTGTATTTGTTGAGGCCATATCAGAGGATATTCCTTTCCTCACAGATGATAGTTTCAGCACACCTATTATCCCATCTTCATTGGAGATTCCATTTCAGGATCATCTTGAGTTATTTGATTCACCATCCTATTATTTAGACACTCATACTGCAATTCCGTTCTCCAGTGAGCATCATCCAGGACTTCCATTTTCACCTCACATCCAGGGATTTCCTCTTCCTCGACCGTTGGATATGTTTCTTCCTCCAAGGAGATACATTGTTTTGATCATTGGCATAGGGGTTCTCTCATTCTGGGGGGCTTTGGAGTCTCTTCTCTCTCTTATGGGGGGAACATATTTTGTACTTGTGTGATAGAAGCAATACTTGGGGGATCATGTTGAGTCCTCCTTCTATCTCTCTACTTCTTTCACTCTTGTTCATCTCTTTTTGGAGAGGAGTTTTTTCCCACTGGGTTTTCTCCTTTACTCCGCTTTACAGAGATTTGGTTGTATTTGGGTACCTGATCAGGCCTAGTTGCTGAGACCCAATTTTACTTTCATGCATTGTAGTTACATTTGCTTTCTTGTACATGTTTGTAGATGCACTCTTTCTCATCTTAAGGGGGGGTGTTAGAGTAAAGGTTTTCACTTAACTATATTAATTAAGTCACCTTTATTCTACTCTTAAGATTTCACTTTAGATGCATATTGTGACATTTAATAATTAATATAATTATTAAATGTCTACCTATTAGGGTTATTTTTTAGGTTTTGCTTGATCTCCTTTTAAGGATTGATCTTTGTAAATAATCTATTTGATTGTTCTGATAATATATATCTCTCATATTTTAGAGCTTCAAAACCCTCTTTGGTTTTTTCTCCATTCTCTTCCCTGTGACAGGTATCCCTTTGCATGCAGGTGTTCTTGGACTCCGAAGTTGGTTTTCACAACTTCTACAGGAGGCACTTTTTCAATTACATCTAGATAAGGCTCCTGGTCCGGATGGGTTCCCAGTCGAGTTCTTTCATAAATTTCAAAACATCCTTGGGTTAGATCTTGTAGGGCCTTAGAAGAAGCTAGGAGCATAGATATAATTCTTAAAGAGGCCAATAACACCCTTATTGCACTCATCCCAAAAAAAGACAAGCCCGACTCCTTTGAAGACTTTCGGCCTATCTCTTTGTGCAATACTATCTATAAAGTATTGGCAAAGACCATCACAAATAGAATCAAGAAAATTACGCCATACATTATCTCAAAGGAACAAATGGGTTTCGTTCCAAGAAGATCCATCTTTGATGGGGTCACTATAGCACATGAGGCGATTCATACTATTTAGAAAATGAAGAGACATGCTATGCTAATCAAACTGGATATTAAGAAGGCCTATGATAAGGTTAATTGGCGCTTCCTCTTCAAAGTAATAGAATCCTTTGGGTTTGATAGGGATTGGTTGAATTGGTTATTTGCTTGGATTGCCTGCCCGAGATTCTTAGTTTTACTAAACGGCTCCCTAGTAGGCTTTTTCAATGTATCCAGGGGGTTGAGGCAGGGGGATCCCCTCTCTCCCTTTTTGTTTCTTATTATGGCCGAGGCTCTTGGTAGAGATTTCTCGAAAGCAAGGTTGGAGGGCCACTTGGAAGGGATACAGATCACAGGAAGCATCTCGGAAGTCACCCATCAACAATTCGTAGACAATAACGTGCTCTTTGGTGCTTCCTTGGTGAAAGAAGCACGTGGTTTCAAGTAGATCCTGGAACAATACTCATTGGCTTCTAGGCAAGAGGTAAGTCAAGCCAAATATGAAATTTTCTTTTTCAATACTAGAATAGGTAGAGAAATACAATTTTTGCGCATCATGGGATTCCACAAGGGATCTCTCCCCTATAAGTATTTGGGTCTACCTTTGGCCAAAGGCCTGCAACATGGCAAGAAGTGGGATACAGTGATAGAAAAAGTTAGTGCAAAATTGTCTTCATGGAAAAACAAGTGGTTGTCATGGGCGAGCCAGTTAACAATGTTAAAGTCAGTCATCTCCACAATTCCCATCTATCTGCTTTCATGCCTACCTTTATCAAGCGAAGCAAACAAAGATATCAATCAGAAAATGAAAAAAATCTTCTAGCAAGGCAACTCAGACCAGCATAAATTCCATTTGATAAAATGGAAATAGATTTGTGAGTGAAAGGAGGTTGATGGGGTAGGTCTTAAGCACATGCAGTTACAGAATCAAGCTCTTAGGGCAAAGTTCCTATGGACAATTCATTCAAAACTAGATCTCAAATGGATCAAAATAGTAAAAGCAAAGTATCTTGATGTGGAAGAGCACAACATCTTTTCATTCAGATCGCTTCCTAAAGGATCATGGATATGTAATTTCATTAGCAACTGCAGACATTTAATTGTGGATCATCTAACGTGGGAAATAAAGGACGGGCACAATGCACTCTTCTGGGAAGACTCCTGGGAAGGGCATCCAAAACTGGAAGAAGGGGAGGATCTAGCACAAGTCAAACTGGTAACAAAACAAGTTTAGGGAAGTAAAGTGGTCGATTATCTGACAATTTATTGGGAGGATGGTTTCCCCAATTACCGTTGGAAAAACATTCAAGCGCTAGGAGTGAATCCCAAGTTAATTAAAGTTTATAAAGCTGAGATGGCCAAACAAAGTATCTTCCCCAAATTGGGAAGGGATGAGTTGTGATGGAATGCCTCCCTTAATGGGATTTTCAACAATGGCTATAAAGTTTTAGTGGGCATGGAGGCGGTTCAGTCATGATTGCCTACCAACCTATGTTGGAATCCAACTTGTCTCCCAAAAGAAGGCCTTTTTTCATGGGAAGTGATGCAAGGGAGGGTGCTCACGATTGATAGATTTGCATACCTGGGATATGCTGGTCTGTCGAGGTGTGTGCTCTACAAACAGGCGGAGGAATCCAGGGAGCACCTATTTGTGAAATGCCCATTTGTGCAACAATGTTGGGTTTGGTTGTACACAAAAATCCAATGGAAAAAAACCTTTCCAAACAGTTTGTTGGGCCTGCTAACAAGCTGACCAAAGATATACAAGAACACAATCTTTGGAAGATTATGGATCACCAGCCTGTCACTAGTAATTTGGGAAATTTGGAAGGAAAGGAATAGGCGTATCTTCCAGGAGAAAGCAATGCCTCGCCAATCTCTCCTAAACAAAATTGAAGCTTGCATAGTGGAGATTGTTAATGCAAGACTGATTGAGTATCAGTGCGGTAAAATGGTCTTCACTCCCTGGGATGTAGCAATGTTGAAAAATTGGCATGGCCTCAAGAACCCCCCTCATGTTGGTGAGGGAGGCCCGACAAGTCAAATAGAAAGAAGCAAGGTGGTCTAGAAACCTCTAAAAATCAGTTGGTTTAAAATGAACTTTGATGGCACCTCTCAAGGTAATCTAGGTATATTGGGGGTGGGATACATTGTGAGGGACTGGAAATCTAGAATAGTTGGTAGATTGGAAAAGCCCCTTCAGATTGGCACAAACAATGCAACAAAGATGTAGGCACTGATTTTGGGGTTGAGATTCTGCCAAGAGCTAAGAATAAAGAACCTAGAGATTGAAGGAGATTCCTCCTTAGTTATCAATTCCTTAAGGACCAGACATATGGCGCATTGGAAATTGAGTGCAGGCTTAGAACTAGACCTGCAACTGATGGAAGGGTTTGAAATGGTAATAATCAATCACACATTGAGGGAAGGAAACATAGAGGTAGATGAACTTTCAAACCAGGGTGTGGATGGCACTGAGCAGAGAGAGGTTCTTCTTTTGATCTGCTAACAAAGCACTCAAACAAGTGGGTGGAAGGGTGGGTGACTTTCCACATGGAATTGTGGAAAGTTCTACTTGTGGGGTGAGGAAGGGTGATTAAGGTTTTGAAGGTGACTCATTACCAGGCTTCACATGGGATCCTATGTACATGTCTAGCAAGTGAAAGGAAATAATGAAACAGATATGCCACACTTGGGAAGGATGTGGGAATTACACTCATTCGGGTCAAGTTTTCCCGTCATGTGAATCGGGGTACTCATGCCTCTGAATGGCGGCAGGTCATAGTTGTTTGGGTTGCACAGGGTGGCAATATAGCTTTGTACAACGTGATAATATTTCGTGCATTTAAGGTGATAGCTTTCTTGAAGGTGGTAAAATTGGCATAGTGCTCTCCTTTCCTCTTGGCTTTAGCCAAGGTTGGGAATAGTGATCAAAACAAACAAAGTTTACAGTGCACATGTCCATGGATTCTCCGATTAGCTTTGGCGTCGACACCCCGATTCAACTGGGGTGTAAAGAGCGATATAATGCCTTCGATGGTGTCTCCGACCAGCGCCTTAAACACATTCTGTTGAATATTGACCCCCATACGATGGTGGTCGTTAAAATGGTTCTAGGAAGGGGCATTTGGCGCCACACAAGACCTTCAGGATGAATTCTCAGATTGTCTCAAGGTTTCTCACATCCCTGCTAGACATCCACGCGACCAAAGACGAAGCTAAGGTACTAGTTTGCAAATTATTTAAGAAGGGTTTGTTGGAGGGTATCAAAAAGATACTCAAGGTGGTGATTCCTAGGGTTGGGGCTCCCCAACCTAAATACTTGGAGCTGGTCAAGAAATAGGGCGAGGTCATCAAAATTTACCCATTCCTCCTAGACCTGAAAGGCATAACGCTTGTTCGCCATAGGATGATAGCGGCGGTTGGTGTAAATTTCCTTAAGAAGATGATGCAGCTAGTGGAAGTGGAAGGTTTTGAATGGGTGGCCGAATTTGACACCTTCGCTAAGGCCAATGGCTTCATGTGATGGGGGATGGGTGTTTGGTTTTGTGGCAACAATGGGTAAACTACTTTTTTGTTTTTGTTTCTAGTAGCTTATGCTTGGCCATGGGTTGTTTTGTTTGAAATATGTAAATAGCCATCCTCTTTGTTCAAGCATGTTGGTGTTTTTTGGTGGTTGTTGGGTAATGTGAGTATGTTTTTTTGTTTCTGTTTTGATGGTAGTTAAGCACTGTAAAACCAGGGTGAATCTTGCATTCGCAGACGATTGTATTTTTGATATATATCAATATAATCATCTATTACAAAACAAAAATAAAAAAATATTTAATTAACATCAAACACCCTTCTTATATTTACAAATTGTTTAATTAAACCACTTTCCCACTTCTAGATTAAATAATTAAATTAATTATTTAATTATCTAATATACACTCAACATGATCCATTAATAAATAAACTTTTATTTATCAATTCAATCTTTACTTGCACATTCCTCCAAAGATTAAATAATTATCCTCACACACATTGACATTATCCTCACACATATTGACTGATCAATCCATCCCATTGATTATTCAATCCCACTAATTAATCGATCAATCCCACTAATTAATCGATCAATCCCACTAATTAATCAATCAATCCCATTAACTGATCAATAAATTTCCATTGATGATCCAATCAATTCCCTTGATTGAATCAATCAAGCCAATTAACTCTCCAATATATTTCCTCTCAACGGACCTCAACCGTTGATCCTGATCTTTCATCTTTGAATCTAGATCGTTCATCTGAAACAAGCATTTCTATAAAAGAAATCCTTCATAGCATGTTGAGGGGTAACCACAAACTCTTAAACTATGGAATTTGCATCATTGCAATCATCACATATACTTGAAGCTCATAGCAAAAGAGTAACATACCCATTTCTGAGAGAAAAACATACAAAGAAGGAACAATGCAAGTCATCCATGGTAATATGGTGAAGGTGAAGATGTCATTTTCTTGAAATATGGTTTTACTTATTATTTCATGTTTTCCATTGAATAGATTGGAACTTATTAGTAATTAGGATTTCTTATTGTGGTTATTTACATTATTTCCTATTAACTCTATGCCTTAAAGGCCGAATTTCTAGTTTACACTGACAATGGTTCTTAGAACAAGTAAAAATAAAAAAAACATAACACTTCACTTCCCTCTCCCCTTGTTCATTGGCCTTCAATATTCCCTTTTTGGCAAGAAGACAGGTTTTGAGAATCTTCGTCGGAGCCGACAGTGGTTATGAAAACCACCAAAATTGCCAATGCTAAACTTTCTTTTCTTCTTTTCTTCTTCTTCTTTGGTGAACCTTGTCATAACGTAATGAAGTTTTGAGAACCTCATTGATGTTCAACAAAGGTTTTGAAACCTCTTGGAGATGCTAAAATAGAAATTTTACTTACTTGGCCGCCCCCTTTCCTCCTTTGTTTGTTTTCCCTCACAACGAACTTTAGGACATTGTTGGAGAAATGGGAGGTTCAACGACCTTCGTTGAAGCCAACAATAGTTTTGTGAACCATTAGAAACTCCAAAAAAATCTTAACCAATATTTTACCTTGCCCTACAGATCTTCCCTTGCTAATTGTCGATGATCGAGTCTCCATAAGTAACTTGCAACTGCATCAGAACTTTGAGAGGTTCTAGAAACCTCTATCAGAGTTGATAGTGGTTTTTTGAACCACAAAAAAATTTGATAAAATACTTAGTCACTTTTATGTTGAGTTTTGTCACATTAAATTGTTCTCGACCTCGAAAGATAGCTTCCATTGGGAATTGGGCTTACCACTTGTTGAAAGCTAAGAAAAGGGACATTGAATTCTAAAATATTGGTGAGGAAATTTGGAAGAATGTAGGATGAAAGGGATAAATCAAGGTTTGGGGATTAAGAGTGATGCTTAACCTACACCAAAAATGAAAGAGCATAAAGAGAAGACCTGAAGGCCAAAATCTGATGAAAAGGACTTGGGCAATTATGAAAGAGGAAAACCTCAGAGATCCAGAGTCAAGAGGAATGTATATGGGAGTGGGTTAAAAAGAAGTAAGGAAATAAGGAGAAGACCAAAAGCCCAAAATAAGTATACTTAGGTGAATTTTCAATGTGTTCTTTATCGGGTGTCAAGAGTCAAGAATGTTGCCCACAACATACCTTCAAGAACATGAAGGTACATGTAACATCAAAAACTTGAAGGCTCGAAAGACCAAAAAAATAGCACTTAAGTATTTCTTGAAGGACTCATAATTTGGGGGTCACGAAAACCTTAGGGTATGCAGATAGACAAATGAATCACCGAAATCTTGAAAGATCAATAAGTTGAACGCTTAGCCATTTTAGCTTTTTGCAACTTGGATTTTGACTAAGGAAAGACAAGGGAAAACAACAATGTGATCTATGCAAAATATCTTAGGTCAAACATAATTGATGGACCACAAGGGGGACACAAAAAATGCCAACACTACCCACACGTGCCAAGAAGGCCACCCAATTACATATCTCAGATTGAGCATTACTTTGGGGTGAAATTTTGACCAAAGAAATACAATTTTTTTGTAGGTGCCAATAGGATCATCTCATGGTGTAAGATAAATTTTGTATTAACTGTTAGAGTTATCATACATTAGCTAATAATTAATTAATCTTTAATTAATTATTAGTCTAACTTATTCTCATACACTTAAGCTAAACTTAGGATTGCTTTATTAATTGAGTTAATATTAGATCATTATGTCTCATCTCATATGATGTTGACACTTGTCATGATCTGATCCCTTTCTCATTTAGGGCTTTACTCTTATAAGCACTCAACCCTCATTTTAATCATATCTTGAAGAATATTTGGAGCTTTCATATCTTCTTGAAAGTCTCTTGCTTTTGTAGCTTTTTCTTGTTGAAGAATATTGCATATATTGTTTGCAAATCTCTTGCATAGAAGGTTTATTTGTTTTTTATTTGATCTTGTGGCTCATGGTTTTGTGCTTGTTTCAAAATTCTAACATGGTATCAGAGTGTGGATTCAACAAACCCCTTCTCAATTTATGAGGTTTTCTTCTTCAATAAGGGTTGCAAGCTTCAGATCTGAATCCCCTTTGCTTTCTTTGAAAATTTTGGAGGTGGGAATTTTTTGGTACATTTTTGTGTGAAAAGGACCTTTCTGTTGGATTCAGAGCTATCGAGAAAGTCAAATTTGGCTTTTGTTTCACCTGATTTTGATTCCTAACGCCAGATCTACGAGGTTTTGAAGTGATTGCTCTTTTTCCAGATCCAAAGGATAACTACATTTCTAGTACATTTTGGCACAAAACGGACATCACCATTGCGCTTAGAAAGCCCAAAAACCTTAAGATTGCCTATCAATTTTTTGAAATATGAGTCAGGAGTTTCTGAGGAAAAAAAAAATTCCAAGGAAGTCATGCGATCTCCCTAGCACGCGGATCAAGGTAAAAATTAAAAAAAATAGCTGGATATTTTTTTCCTACTAAATTTAAAAATAAAAATAAAAAAAATTGAAAATCTTTTTGAAAAAGCACGCAAGTTTTTTGTTTATTAAAAAATTATATTAAAAAGCATGTAGGTTTTGTGCTTGTTTCACAATTCTAACATTAACCAAAATATTTATTTACTTGTTTGTTTTGTTTGTATGTTTTCTTTCTCATTAGACTTGTTAAATTTCTCATCACATTTCACCACATCTACATATTTCACCTTGTGATTAGAAACATATGTTCATTTTGGATTCTTCAATGACATCAACATATGAGGAGATTCTAATTATCACAAAGGCATACATTGATTTATGATCCTTACCAAGCACATCAAATGAATAGGACATTCAATATCATTGGTCAAGTTTTGTACTAACTTCTCAACGCTTGTGACAACCAAGGAACACATTCCAAAGTACATTGGGTCCAAAATACCTTATAGCTTAGACCACACCAAGATTTATCAATCCTTCAATGGCACATTCAATTTAGAAGATGTACCTACACATTTCATAAGGCATTAAGCTTTGTGCCACCTTGTAGGTAGCCAAGAATCACATCTATGACTAGAAGTTGATATGTAAACACTCTTGAAGATCATTAGAAAGTAGCGACAAAGGCAGGAAGCCAATGAATTTACAATCTAGGGACAAGTTTGTATAGTCATATCTTTCAAATTTTATAATTTACCAATTTGTAATCAAATTATTGATGCCTAACATGTTGGAAGATCAATGTAGTAAATTATAACTCTTGACTAAGGATGAATAAGGAATATATGGTTGTTGTATTGTTCCATTGAGTTTTATAACATATTTTTTTATTGGTTATATGGCTAGATAATCCTTGATTAGACCCTTTGGCTATGACTACATCAACTATCCATAAAATCCTTTTACAATGCAATATTAAGAAAACATAAACCTAAGGGTGAATAAATATAACTATCATGACTTATAAGAAGAGTATCATCATTATGCATCATAACATCATGAGTAGCTATTAGAAATTGAAGCTCATCACATACCATATCATCCTTAGTTGTGTCACCATAAGATAGGGATACATCATAAATACTTATGATGCAAGGCATGCCATCATTATGAACCCAAAAATTTAAAAGAATGTTGCCCAAAGTGAAAAATTCATGGTGTTCATGAGAATCACTATCACCAGTCATATGAAAGGTAGAAGCAAGATGACACTCATGAACAAGTGAAGTGAGGATATCTAAAAGAGGGATGAGAAATAACCAACTATGTGAAAGAGGAAACATGATCACAAACATGATGAAACAATATCTCCATAGAAAAGACACCCCCGTATATAGGATAGAAAGACATCAAATCATCAAGGATGCAATTATTGGGTGACACCAAGTGTAGGAACACATCAAAATTAGCAACACATGCATGTTTAGAGGCTAAAGGCAAAGGGTAATGAGAATTCATGATAACTAACCTACTAATAATACCCAAAGCAAATAAGAGTGGGTGGGTAGAAATAAAAAAGATGTCCATCATGAAAGACCAAAATCTAATCAATTTATAACATTGAGAAACAATAATAGGTAAATGCATGTTGAGATTATGGATGCACAACCCCTGAAGCTCCGAAATCTTCAATAAAGGACTTTAGCCATGAAAGATAATCAACCACAAAGAGAAGTGTTGCAACTATGGAATGTTGAATAAAGACTCTATATTGATATGATGTAATGATATGATATGTTACAAATGAACAACATGCCTGATTATATAGGCAAGAAGGAAAACCTAAGATGCATGAGATGTTGCCAAGTGTTATAATCTAACAACATGTAACAACATGTGAACCCTATCTAGATGATTATTAAGTGTTGAGATAAGTTCTAGAAGGACAACTCATCTTCTAGAAGGAATCTTATCCCACCAAACAAGGAATGGAATATTTCCCTATTTATTAAATGATTTATTAAAATGTAACTTAGGACCTAATTGAAATATGACCTAGACCTAAGTTAACTTATGCTAGTGTAATAATTAATTAATTGCACTAACACCCCCCCATAAGTTCAACTTAGGGAGGAAAATGCAATGATTATGCAGAGATGATCGATGATGGGTCTCAGCTACGAGGCCATGTTAGGTACCCATGTACATGAAGATGCAAAAAATATCCCACAACCAGAGAAAAGGGGAAAACCTAGTGGGAACAAAACCCCTCTCCAAAAAGGAGATGAAAAAACAAAAATGTGAGATAGGATGGGAAGGATGGAGTACTCCCAAATACCCCCCAAGTACACCATCTGTCACATGAATACAATACAATAGCCCCCCAATCGAAGGGAGAAAGAGAGAGACAATATATCCCCCCAAAAAGATGTGATCACCTGCAAAGATGGTAAGTGTATGAAGACAAAACAAGATCCAATGTCGACAAACAACTTGTCTCCCTTTCGGAAGAAACAAAACCAAGTGCAAGTGTAGTGATGCTTCCCATTCTGGATAGGAATTGAAGGAAGGAAATATGAATGTGGATGTCGATGATGTCTCTGAACTCTGCTCAAATGTCTCCTTTCCTTATGAAGATGCCACAATCAACTCAGGTGCATACCCAATCAATGAAGAAGGTGACAAGCCAGGACGATGCAAAAACTGATGTTGAACAATATCCAAAGATAAAGATGTGATGGAGACTTGATAGCCCCCCTTGAATGAAGTGTCCTCAAAACCACTGAAAGAAGTCTAAAGCAAATCCAATGGTAGATGCTGAAGAAACTTCAAATCTTGAATGGAATGATAGGGAAGAAGTCTCAGATATGAAATCTCTGAAGAGAAACCAAGTGCCTCCAAGATGGTCTCTGGATTCCCAATCAAGTTCGAGACAAAGGAATGTGGAGACTCAAGAAAACTCTCCAAGGTGTGATCTGAATAGAGGAGTGATACCCCCTCAAGAATGTTCTCCAAACCTGTAGAAGTAGCCAAGTCAGTGATACCTGAAACAAAGCCATCTTGTGATGCCAAGTTTGAAAAATAGAATGTGTCTTGATGAATGATGATGGTAGAAGCCTCAATCAATGAATCTAGACAAGGAATCACTAAATGTGAAGGGATACCAACTATCTCTGATGAAGAAGAAGCACCGAAAGGAACCTTTTCAACCTCTTCAAAAAGATCAAGGCAATCAACTTCTTGCACAACAATATCATCATAGGGAACTTGATCTGAAGCATGACATTCTGAATCATGACCATCGAGGAATGGTGGAGTGTTTGAATCTCCATAGATCTCCCAAAGCTTAGCCCAAAGTATATGAGGACAATCACACTGATCAATAGATCTCAAAACATCAGAATCAACTTGCATAGAAATGATCTCCAAAACAGTGTATCTGCTGCAACTCCAAGCAAGTTCATGAATACCTTCACTTGGATGGGGAACTATACCAAAAAGATGTGGCAACAAATCAAGTGATCGAAGATGGTGGTTGATCCCATCTCACCATTGTGGATAGTTACCCATGTGCAACATAACCAAAGGAGTATATGCAAGCCCCATAATGAAATTTCTCCACAAAAAACAAAGACACTGACCTTCAACAACAAATAAAGATTTCCAAAGAGATATGCAACTGAAAATATGCCTCTGAGATCAACAAATTTTTCTTCAAGCTTTAGGATGTCTCAGGAATCAGGAAAATGCACCAAATTGTAAAAAAACAATAGAAGATACCTGGAGCGGAAACCAAAGAAAGTGAGTGGACTGATGAAAAAAAGCACTGAAATATCTCTCGAATGCTGTTGGAATCACCAAAATCCAACAATTTGATGCGAAGATATGCGCTTTTGAGTCCAGAATGAAGGGTTGACTTCAGTTGACTTTAGAATTTTATATCAAAAAAATACTGCAAAATAGAGGGAACCACTGGATAGTGCTCTGAATTCTCTTTCCATCGATATCTCGTTTGCAAATTTTTGATATCGTGGCGCGAAGATATGGCCCTCAGGAAAAAAAATTGCAATTTGATCTGCACTAGCTAACAAGGTGCAAAAATCAAGCACCTCAGGCTTAAAAAAAAAAGCCCCCGGTCGTTGATATGACCACGAGGCTGAGTGCTGGCAAAAAAAAGGTGTTGCTAGATGGGTGGCGACAGAGTGGCTACAAGGTGGCGATAAAGGACTTTAGCCATGAAAGATAATCAACCACAAAGAGAAGTGTTGCAACTATGGAATGTTGAATAAAGACTCTATATTGATATGATGTAATGATATGATATGTTACAAATGAACAACATGCCTGATTATATAGGCAAGAAGGAAAACCTAAGATGCATGAGATGTTGCCAAGTGTTATAATCTAACAACATGTGAACCCTATCTAGATGATTATTAAATGTTGAGATAAGTTCTAGAAGGACAACTCATCTTCTAGAAGGAATCTTATCCCACCAAACAAGGAAGGGAATATTTCCCTATTTATTAAATGATTTATTAAAATGCAACCTAGGACCTAATTGAAATATGACCTAAGTTAACTTATGCTAGTGTAATAATTAATTAATTACACTAACAATGCAAACTATATCTAGATATGAAATGAAAGGTATACCAAAAAAAATCATATCTAATACCCTAACGTAGAAGGGTAAAACCTAAGAACTTAAAAAACCCTAGGGAGTGTAAGATAAGTCAAGTTCATAAAAATGAAGAAAATAACTTAAAAAGCTATAATTGTAATAGGTAAGTGTATACATAAATAAATGAAAACCCTAAGAACTTAAAAAACCCTAGGGAGTGTAAGATATGAAATGAAAGGTATACCAAAAAAAATCATATCTAATACCCTAATGTAGAAGGGTAAAACCTAAGAACTTAAAAAATCCTAGGGAGTGTAAGATAAGTCAAGTTCATAAAAATGAAGAAAATAACTTAAAAAGCTATAATTGTAATAGGTAAGTGTATACATAAATAAATGTGCAAGGATATTTAAACAATAAGTTAACTCTAGATTTGATGTTGATTTGCCTATGATAGATGGTGCAAGATAATTTGTTCATCTATCATAACTCTATAACCTATCAAATGATTGCACCTAAATTTATAAATCTATTGTCTGATGTTTTGGGTCATTTTTGTGTATAAAAATGGTCTTTGCACCTATGGATTTCACTATGTACAAAATCCCTTAGTGTGAAAAGTTCAAATTTATATTTACTTTGATGTCTAGACCTACATTAAATGACTAGTGGTGTTTATTAAAACCTTTAGAGCTCACTAGGAAAAGATATTCTCCTTAGCAAAGCCTCTTGATATGATTTAATGATTTTGAACACGATTGATGATATGCTAAGTAATCATTAAATATGCTTAGTCATGTATAATTGATGTCACGTAGATGCTAAGTGTTGATGTAATGCTATCAAATAATTTTCTTTAATAAGTTGTAGATGAGTGCTAGACTTTAATAATCAAAATGAATTCGGGTTTTATCTTTTTATACAACACCCTAGAGTGCAATTTGAATATTTCTCTCAAGTCGATGTGTAACAACTAGTAGAAAAGGGGTTGGATTGTGCCAATATTTACATTTGAATTTTGACAATTCAAGAATCAAATTTGTGTGCATAGATTTGAACCAACACCATATTGACCCAAGATAATGGATAAATTGTAAATCAAGTTTGGTCACTAGGAATATGTGAAGTCAAAGTCAATCAATACTTAGGCAATTTGCCAACTTGTACATAGGAATACACTACTTATATGCTAGTCATTGTGTAAAAGACAAATAGATTAAGATAAATTGATGATGAAAGGGAAAAATACAATATGCAATTATTACCATTTTAAAACTCAATAATAAAATGTCATAAATAACCTTTAATCTATTGATGAAGTTGAATGACTCATTAAAAACCCGTCAAAGATCGAATCTTAAAATGGAAAGACCTATAATACTCTATAAGATGGTGATGAAAATTATGCCCTAATATTAACTTTGAAATGGATTACCCTTAATATGTGTTGCTTGACCAACAAGAAAACTCCAAGATAAATTCAACACCCAGATAAAAGATGTAATAATTCAATAATTCGGAAGGAAAAAAAAAAGAAAGACATACAAAATTCAACACTGTCGGCTACGGATTTACACTATAAATCATCTACCCTGACATAAGCCTTTCTCAATTTTCCCACAGGGAAATCCATTCGAATTTTATTGATTAGGAATTCTGCTTTTGGCCGGAGTGGATTCGTTGCGCTGAACAACCGAGCCTCGTTTCTCCAAGCTCTGAAGAAGGTACATCATATCCACTCCTCTATTTTTGTTGTTTGCCTTTTTAGTCAGAACCACTGTATTCATTTTTTGTTTTCTCTGAACAGAACTGGGTGTAAATCAAACATTCACATTTACAGGGTGATTGGTTTAATCGATATGGATATGGGTGTTAGCACAGAGGATGTAGAATTAAGTAATAACAGTGGTAGGCAAAACTCACATGGAAATAATGGGCGCAGGGTATGGATTCCTAGAGGTAGAGGAAACCATAATCAAAACCCTAACCCTAACCCCAATCCTGATTCTCTTGCCAACCCGAGGAGTACATTTAGAGAAAAACCTATTTCTAATCCAAAACCTGTTAAGAATTCTAGCCTCAATTGCATTAGTGATACCAATCCCTATCAGAATCGAAACCCCAGTTTTAGTCCAAACTCTGATTCCATTTCCAAAAGTAATGCAAATCTCAATCAGAGTTCCAATCACAACTTGCATGGAAACACAAATTCCAACTGGAAGGCTTCGAGTAGCAGTCCAGATATCAGGAATCCGTTTCAGGGTTCCGGGCGGCACCATCTAGTGGGTTTGAGTTCACAAGGGGTTGAGAGGACTGGGAAGGCTAGTCATTTGTCAGCTAGTAAACAAAATGTGGGTGTGAATTCTGTAAGCTCGCAGAGCCATGATTTACAGTTGGCTGACAGCAGTTCTGTAAGGAATGGGGTGCAATCGCATATGGAGAATCAGCAGCACAGATCAGCAAGGGGGCAAAACAGGAGACATTTTGACAGAAACAATCTCTATAGAAGGATCGAGGCTTCCAGTGATAAGCAGAATGACGTGGAAACTGCGGGGGTAACTACTATGGACAGGAATGCCAATGAGGATGATGACAGCTATAGTGAGGCATCCAACCACGGACCAAATTCTACAAACGAAAATTTAATTTCATCCTTCGATGTTGGAAAAAATCATTCACAATCCATGCAGCAGCAAAGACGGGAAATAAAACATCTTAATGCAGGGGCTTCTGTCAAAAATACTGAATGCAATGACAGGGATAATGGACCATCCAACAGTAGAGAAGATTCTACAAATAAGGATATAATTGATCCGTCCAATGAAATAAAATCTTCACATTCTAAGCAGCTGCAGAGACAACAAATGGAAGATCTTGGTCTAGGGAGCACTGAAAGAAATGACAATTACTATAATGGTAAAGATAATGGAGCATCCAAGTCTGGACAGAATTCATCAGCTCCGGATTTAATGCTCCCCTTGAATGCCAGAAAGCATCCCTCACAATCTGTACATCCTACGAGATCAAAAACGGAAGATCTTGGACATATGAACAGAAGGAGCAGCCAGGATTGGAGGTATCATGCTCCTTTGTCAGTGGCTTATACTCGGCCCCCATTGAAGCAGGAAAGTGAGGAGGTAATTCATTTGGAGAGACCAAATGTGCCAAATCTTGTGCAGGAGATTGAACAGAAGCTTCTTAAAAGTAAGGTGGAATGCATGATTTGCTATGAGATGGTGGTAAGATCAGCGGCAATATGGTCTTGTAATAGCTGCTATACACTCTTTCACCTTCATTGCATAAAGAAGTGGGCACGAGCTCCAACTTCCACAGATTTGTCTGCTGGGCAAAGCCAGAGTTCGAATTGGAGATGCCCAGGTTGTCAATCAGTGCAGTATTCAAGACCAGAGGATCTTCGGTATTATTGTTTCTGTGGAAAAATGCAAGACCCATCCAAGGATTTCTATCTGACTCCACACTCATGTGGAGAGCCCTGTGGAAAGTCACTTGATAAAGGGAAGGAAATGTCTCGTTGTCCTCATAGCTGTACACTCCAATGTCACCCAGGCCCTTGTCCGCCTTGCACAGCAATGGCTGCACCTCAGCCATGCCCATGTGGTAAAAAAACAATTACGAGGAGATGTTCTGATCAGAAATCAGCTGAATCATGTGGACAAGTGTGTGAGAAGCTTCTTACCTGTTGTCGACATTTTTGTGATAAAATATGCCATGATGGTCCTTGTGATTCATGCACTATTTTAATAAATGCATTGTGCTTTTGTGGGAAAAAAGAGAATATGATGTTTTGTGGGGATCTGGAGTTCCATGATGAAGTAGAGTGGGAAAGTGGTGTATTTGCATGTGAGAACATTTGTATGAAGATGCTCTCCTGTCAAAATCACAATTGCAGCTTGGGATGTCATCCAGGAGAATGCAGAGAATGTGATTTATTACCTGAGAAGTTAAAAACATGCCCCTGTGGCAAAACGCAAATGCTAAATCAAAGAAAGAGTTGCATGGATCCCGTGCCAACCTGCTCAGAAGTATGTGAAAAGCTTCTTCCTTGTGGGAAACACACGTGCATAAATTCTTGTCATCAGGGTATCTGCCCTCCTTGTCTGGTTTCTGTGGATCAGAAATGTCGATGTGGATCTTCTTCCAGAAAAGTCAGTTGCTGGAAAACCACATCATTCACGGAGGACAACAAAGAATTTTTGTGTGAAAAGGTTTGTGGACAGAAGAAAAACTGTGGTAGACACAGATGCAATTATAAATGCTGTCTTCTATCACATCGAGGCCGGTCTGATATTCAAACAGGTGACTGGGATCCACATTTATGTCTTATGCCTTGTGAGAAAAAGATGAGGTGTGGTCAACATTCCTGCAAAGAACTTTGCCATAGTGGCCACTGCCCTCCATGTCTTGAAACTATTTTTACTGATCTCTCTTGTGCATGTGGGAAGACATCAATTCCTCCTCCAGTACCATGTGGGACACCTATTCCTTCATGCACATATCCTTGCTCTGTTCCTCAGCCATGTGGACATCTTGCAACTCATAATTGCCATCTTGGAGAGTGCCCTCCTTGCACAGTGAGTGTTGCAAAAGGATGTGTAGGAAGTCATGTAATCCTTAAAAATGTTCCATGTGGTTCTCGAGAGATAAGATGCAATAAGCTCTGTGGGAAAACAAGGCAATGTGGAATGCATGCTTGTGCTAGGGCATGCCATATACCACCCTGTGACACAGTTTCCATGGAAAGTTCATCATCTAAAGCCAGAATCTCATGTGGGCAAACTTGTGGAGCTTCTCGCAGAGATTGCAAACATACATGTAGCTCTCTGTGTCACCCATCTAGCCTTTGCCCTGATACCAGATGCACATTTCCAGTGACTATTACTTGTTCATGTGGTCGATTGACTGCACAGGTTCCATGTGATGCTGGAGG
Organism: Sequoia sempervirens; assembly: GCA_007258455.2. Classification (NCBI taxonomy): domain Eukaryota; kingdom Viridiplantae; phylum Streptophyta; class Pinopsida; order Cupressales; family Cupressaceae; genus Sequoia; species Sequoia sempervirens. The sequence goes on from VDFB02231930.1 coordinate 39,633, forward strand.
TAACAATATCAGAGCTGATCCAGTCTTTGAAGCTTCTATTTATCACAAATTGCCTGCGCCCCTTCAGCCAACAGAGTCACATTTAACTAGAGTTCCTATGGGCCAGAGAAAGCTTGCATGTGATGATGAATGTGCAAAGTTGGAGAGGAAGAAGACTCTGGCAAATGCTTTTGACATTTCAACAACAGTTGATCTGCCAGGGGTGAATGGAGCAACGTCAGAAATGCTTGCTGACTTGATTCGGAGAGAGCCACAATGGGTCTCAGCTGTCGAGGATAGGTTTAAATATTTAGTTCTGGGAAGGACAAAAATAAACACAAACACTGTTCGTGTCCACATTTTCAATGCTGTGCCGAAGGAGAAAAGGGACATATTGAGGCAACTTGCAGGAAGATGGAACCTTTCTGTATTTTGTGCTGGATGGGAACCGAGACGCTTTTTAATCGTACAGGCCACACAAAAGTCAAGAGCCCCAGCACGCAACCTATTACTTAAAGGTCCACTGCAAACCACAGGGCAAGTGCAACCTCCTGTTTTCAATTCATTAGTAGACATGGATCCAAGGCTTGTACTTGCCTTATTTGATTTACCAAGAGAAACAGATGTCAGCGTAAGCTCACTGATTCTGAGATTTGGTGGGGAGTGTGAACTTGTATGGCTGAATGACAAGAATGCATTAGCCATATTTACAGATGTGGCAAGGGCTGCAACAGCTATGAGACGTGTGGACCATGCATCTGCATATCGGGGTGCTGTTTTAGTCCCCCAAAATGGTGGACTGCCTAGCTGCAGTGCTTGGGGAGCTAAAGAAGTGGGGAATGCAGAGAAAGAAAATTCATGGAAAAAGAAGGCACAGGAATCTGCATGGATGGAGGATTCATGGGGTGAGGATTGGTCAACTACTGAAGTATCCAATTCAGTGTGGCAGTTAAACAACAATCCCATTATTGCTTCAAAAAATCCATGGGGAGCTCTAGAGAAAGAGAGTGAAGGAGGTACAAATTCTTTAAGAAGTGAGGCCCGGTTGACTTGTGAGCCTCCCATAATTGGGGGTTCTAGTGAAGTTCCTGCATTTCAGAAAATTCAAAATGAGGAGTCTGATGTAGATGACTGGGAGAAGGCGTGGGCTAATGCTCAGTAAGGTTAGTCGAGTGTAAGGGTGAAGATATATGTACGTTTGGTATTTTTTGATATGGGGTATAAACATCAAAATTGTTGAATGTTTCTGAATAGTAGTAGAATATGAAGGCTAAAGGTGCTTCAGTTATTTTTTCAGTGTTACTGGCGATTTCGGTGTTCTAGGCTCTTCTTTTATGGAGAGCTGATTATTACTCGCAGTCTAAGTAGCCGGTTCGGGTTCGGGTTCGGGTTCGGGTTCGGGGGTTCGGTTCGCCGGTTCGGCAAAATTTTTTGGGGGTGGGTTCGGTTCGTCTTGGGTTCGTTAGTACAAATTACAAAATATATAAAAATATATATATATATATATATATATATGCAGCCTAGAAGCATGAATTAGGATTAGAATTTACTTTTAGAATATCACATAACTGATAACATCATATAAACAACAAAACCACCATAAACTTGAATGTCATTTAAAACATGCGTGATAAATATTCATTGTTCAAACTTCAAGCTCAATATTACAACACTTTCAAAGTTTTAATCATCATATGGATTCTCTAGATCATACATATCATTGTCAACATTGACATTAGATGTAGTAGGAAGACTAGATGAATCACAAGTGCCAATGGCACCATCACTAGCACTACTAATGTGCCCATGCCCCTGTTGGATATCCTCAGGCTCATCCCCATATGCAATATGTTGGGAACTGCAAGCATCCAAGTCAGTATCCTCTGGCACTATATCCCACAACTTCGTCTCCCCGTCCTTGTAGTTAGGTTGTTTGTGTGAAAGGAGACGCAAGTTGGAATGCACATATACTAAGTTCTCCGCTTTTTTTGACAGCAATTTATTGCGCTTTACTGAGTGGATGAAAGAATATGTGCTCCAATTCCTCTCAGATGCGGATGAACTAGCAACCTATGAAGACAAAGTAAACAATTAAAAATTTATAAATGGAATTATGAAACTTTTAAAACTAAAATATGAAAATTTATTAAACTTACTTGTGATAAAATTTTGATTGCAAGGGGCTGCAAATTTTGGAAGTATTGTCCATGGAAGTACCACCAAGAATGAACATCCTTTAAGAACCTATCACGGGAGGCATCAACATCTAGATGATTTGAGTGCACAAAATCAGTGAACTCATCCGTGACTACACTCCGCAAATCTCGATCAGGGAAGAGTCTCACAAATGCTGCCTTGTACCCTTCAACCACTTCTAAATCTCTATATGGAGGAAGCCTTCCTGGTTGTGAAAGAACCTGAGAGCTGTAGTATTTTGGAGTCAATGCAAAGGCAAGAAGGTGTAATGGAGTTGTCATTTTGTTCCATCTTTCTTCAACAATTGTATGCACTTGTTTGAAGAAAGTCTCTTCAGGGTCTTGCTCTCTTGCATTTATGATGCACTTGATCTTCTCAATCATAGAGTCTATACCATCATATATTTGTCCAATGCATGGCTTGTCCATGTCAGTATAGCGAATCATACTCAAAATGGGCTCGGTGAAGCTAAGGAGATACTCCACACGATCCCACCATGAGTCATCTAATATCAGGCTCCTAATTTTTGTTGCTCTTTCAGTGCTGCTTTGCTTCCATATAGACCAATTGGTGCTGATTACCATGCTAGAAAGTGCTTGCCTAACTTTCACAAGTCGTCTCAAGACGATTGTATTAGAGGCAAAGCGGGTTTCTGCAACCTATTGCAAATTAAAAAAAAAATTAATATTTAAAAATAAACTTTAAAGAAGAATTTAAATTAGATTGAACAATCAAATTATGAAAATCAGAAAATGACAAATGTAAATATTACTTCTCTTACCTTCAATAGCTCCAATTTTGAAAATGTTCTAAAGATCCCTTGAGACAAGTGGTGGTTGGTGACGAACATCTGAATGTCCTCAGCCTCAGTATACAATTGTTTGATCCATTCAATTTTATTCCCAATCTTTTGCAGCATAAGATTGAGTGAATGGACCGCACAAGGTGTCCAAAAGATATGTGAATATCTTTCCTCAACCAACAACCCTGCAGCTCTACAATTCTTCGCGTTGTCCGTTACAACTTGAACAACGTTGCGGGCTCCCACTTGCTCAATGGCTGCAATAAGAATATTAGCAATAAATTGCCCATCTTTTACTTGCCCCTCACAATCCACGGCTTTCAAAAACATTGCCCCTTTAGGGGACACCGCTATGACATTGATCAAAGGCCGATTTTTTGAGTCCTTCCAACCATCTGAAACAATGGACACACCTGTCTCAACCCATGAATCTCTTATTGGCTTCAATGCATCTTCAACCAACTCAACCTCCTTATCCAATAAAGTGCTACGCACCTTCTCATAACCCGGGCCCTTGTACCCTTTTGGAGCTTCATTAACCGCTTTCAACATCTCTTTCCAATATGGAGAACGAACAACATTAAAAGATAGTCCATTGGCATATACGCATCTTGCTACACATTGGTCGGCAAAGGCTCTACTCTCATTTTGAAATGCAACTTCCAAAGGTCCCTTTGCTCTCTTGTTTGCAAAAGGTTGTGCACTTTGAGCTTGAAGATTTGGAATGGCCATAAATGGGTGGTCTTCTACCACAATATTGGGATTGGGATTAGATGGGGGCTGCATTCCCTTTGATTTTTTATTTGACAAAGGGTGATTTCCTTTTTGGGCTTCCCGTTGATCTGCTAGTTCTTGCTCCATAATGTATTTTGCAACTGTCTCAGGGTCAATAGGAGCATCTTTCTTTCCAGGGCAAGGTGAGATGCCTTTTCCAGTTATGCCACACAAATGTGCTTTCACCCTATGGTATGAACTAGAATATTGAACATCACACCCATTGCATTTCCAAACATAACCACCACCACCTGGAAGCTGTCTTATCATTTCAACATACTGCCATAGAGGAGAATTTGCATTTGTTTTGAACTTTGGGTTTGGTTTAGCTATGGAGCCGGAGGTAGAACCCATTGACATTGTGATTCCTATGGCAATTTGTTTTGCAAACAACACATTCAAAATTTGAATGAAAACAAAATATAATAATTTTTAAAAAATTAAAACCTAGCTCTTTTGAATCTTGCACAATGTATACATTCATAGAAGAACAGAAAAAAAAAGATGCAAAACAAAGTTTCTGTTTGTAAAACAAAAAAAAAAGAATGAAAAAATGAGAAAAAAATGAGAAAAACATACCTTTTTGCAAAAATAATCTTCAACAATCTTTGTAGCAGCCAATGAACACTTGCAAATCTGTAGGAATGGCAATGCAATCGTTGTAGAAGCTTCAACAATCAATCTTCAACTCCTTTTGTCAATCCAACAAGTTAAAATAAGAAGTCAGCCTCTTGAAATGAAAATGCTTGTTTGCAAAACAAATGAATGAAAATGAGGCAGTTTAGGTGTTTAACATGTTTTAGAGGTCACTTTTAGGGTTCCCATGGCGTGGGTCAAAGTCAAAGGGAAGAAAAATATTAAAAAAAACATAAAACATGCACTTTTTGCCGCCCACACGCCCGGGTTCGCCTTGGGTTCGCCTTGGGTTCGCCCGGGTTCTGCCCGGGTTCGCCCGGGTTCTTCACTGGCGAACCAAGGCCCAAATGGAAGGACCCTGGCCGAACCAGCAGGAGGACCGGACCCGGACCCGGACCCAGGGCGAACCCGGACCAGGACCCGGGCCAAACCCTGAAGAACCGGCTACATAGCTCGCAGTCTCTCCTTGAAGCAATTAATGGATACAGACAAATTCCTTGAGAAAAGTACAACTTTTTCTTGGCAAAATTAAAATGCTTGCCATTTTTGAGGATTGTGTTATGGGTTTATGGCAGGTAGTTTATAAAATCATTTAAATTTCATGAGGTTGTAAGCTTAAGATATATTCAGGCACATTTGGAGTAATGCTGCACTATTCTATGCATTGCTTTTTTGCAAGCTGGTACTCGGTTCCTATGCAAATATGTATGCCCTTATCTGTACCAAATGCTTAATTGCCCCTGAAATTCTGGTTTCCTAGTAATGATAAACAAGTCAACTTTGATTTCTTTTGTAGTCTGTCTTAAAGCATGACAAGAAAATAAAGATTAAATATGTAAATGATCTATATTGTTGTGAGGTTGCAAGCTGCCAAATTCAGTCCCAGGAAATTGCAGGGTGCTGGTAAATTGTTCTCAGACAGGAAAAAGAAATTCTGTTTAAATAATTGCATTTAGAAACCCAAATTTCTAATCAATGCAGTGCTCAAATCTCTTTGCACAATCTATTTGAATGTGCTAACGACAGGCTATATTGTCTGAGCGTGCAAGCTCCCAAAGTCAGTCCTGGGAAATTGTAGGAGGCCAGTAAATTGTTCTCACTTTGTTTAAATAATTGCATTAGGAGGCTCCAATTTTTTATCAATTTGGTGGTGAAATCTCTTTGCACAATCTATTTGGATGTATACAAATAATATACAGTTTGATTTGACTGAATGCATTCTTGATGTAATGCTGTCTCTCCCTCCGACCTAAATACTGTCACCTCTCTCCCTTGCCCTAAGTGTTGTTAAATACACTTCAATTCAATTATCCTGCAGAAGATTTATATCAGTTCAACACTGGTTCCTCAATCCAAGTCCAAATCCAAGGCTTGCAAGAATTCCAAGTAACCAAAGCAGCCAAGCTCCCCTGGAAGTAAGCTCGCATGCTTTCTGAATTCTCTGTTCATGGCCGGAGGTACTAATAAGCCAAAGCTTTCTTCATTGTCTTCTCTTAGTGAGTCCAATTCATACTATTCTTCTCAGAGAAAACATGCTTGTTCTGTTTGCTCTTCATCTTCTTCAGTGCACAGGTCATGTTTGAGCAAAACTGTAAACATCTAGAGGGAAGCTCTACGAACACTCGTTGCCCCTGGGAAATTGTCATAATGCTGGGCAAAACAAAAAAATGATAATTCAATTCCAGGAAGTTGGTTCACGCTGAATTATTTACTGACATCGGGGGAGTAAATCAGTCATTGGATTTGTGTATGATGAGCATTGCATTTTGAATGCATCGTTGAGCAGGTGGTCGCAGACAGAAACAATGTTGTATATTGTCTAGAAAATAAAAAATGAGGAAAAATTCACGGTCCACAAGGTCCCGTTTCCTTGAATGGTACCTCACCGCCATCAACTTCAATGTCATCCCATACACACCATTATGTCCTTATTATTCCGTTACACTTATTTGAAATCTTTTTGAAATGTAATTTTATTCTATAATTGCGTCAAAGGGCTCAACCTACAATTATGAACAAAAAAAATACAAAATAGAAGCAAAAGGATATATTACATATTGAATAATATGTTATTGTGGACATTGTCTATATTGTTTAGGATTAATTAACAATGCAATTCACCAATTCCAGAGCTTTTAAGTCTTAATGAAACCATTCACCTCTGACAAAAAAATGCAAAAAGATTAAGGGAGGAGAATGTAAAGAATCTGAGGTTCTACACACAAGAAGAAATAAATGAAATTACAAGCAGGATTCCTCTGCACGTGTAACACCATATTTTTTCCAAATTCTGTATGCTTTATCATATATCACTCTTCCCATGTAATGCAATGAGTTACTTGTGTCTGAAGTATGAGCAACCCTAACCTGCATGGCTGCATGGACATAGAATACAAGCAAAGCATATAGGATATGTTGCATAGTGCTTCATTTATTCAAAGATTTTGAGAGAATCCTAGCAAATTCTATTTTGTGCATATTTTGCAAGCATGGCATTCTATGAGACCACATCTCTTTTGAGGAATTTTGTCAAACAATTTGCTTGCGTTGTCTACACTATATTTCACATAAATGTCTACCAAGGCAGTTGCAACTTTAACTTCTGACAAAAATCCCTTCCTTATGCTTTGATGGATGCCCAAACCCTATTCCTTAGCCCCATTTTGGTAGAGGCAAGGAGATTGCTGGCAAAGGTTATGGAATTTGGCCTTACACCCGCCATCTGCATTTGCTTGAAAGTTTCTAAAGCTTTTTCAACAAATCCATTTTGTGCATATGCCGCTGCAAACACCTGAATCTGACCACCCCCATATGGTCAAATTCACCCTTTGCATTCCTCTATCCTGCATCTTTAAACCATTAATTGAATAATTTATTATTTGATTAATATCTCGTTTTAGTCTAATTACACCTTCCATCTCTAAATTAAATAAATACCCCAATTTATTTAATTAAGTCACTTTAGCCTTTATGAATTAAATCAATTTTTAATTTATTTTCTTCTCTTCTCATGTCACATCCTCCATAATCCTTTTTAAGCCAAATTAACCTAATTAATTTGTGATTAAGATGTGCACACCCCTAATCATCATTAGGGTCACATCCTCCATAATCTCACTTGCCTCTAATCTGTCATTAGTCTGCCTAATCTCGTATTTGCACAACCTTAATCACCTAATTATGCTAACATAATTGCCATACCATTTATGGCATGTGTCCTTAGTCAACCAACATTAAATGCTTTATTTATTTGGAGAAGGCATCCCCTTCCCTATCTGAATTTTTAATTCACATTTATTCCTCCAAGGCATATTAAGGAATTTTAAATTCCATCTCCCATCCCCATGAAGATTTGTAAGGAATTTTTAATTCCTTACATGTCCTCTCAAGCCACATGTGGACAAGGACCTCTTTTATGAGGAGATCTTGTCCCTTCTCAAGGTACAACCTAGTACCTCCATGTCACCTCCACATCATCCTTCTCCTTCCACATCACTTGCCACATGTCAACTTGTGAAGGCTTGTGAGTTCTCAACTCAACCCGACCTTTGATCTTTGCCATCATGGATCAATCATGACCCTCCATTGTTTTAGAGGCACTTCCCTTTAAAGTAGAGGAATTGCTCTCATTTGGCAATCACCAAGCATCCACTTAGCAATCAAGCATTCAAGCAATCTTCAAGCCATCACTTAACATCCACCATTGTTGCAACATTTTGAGTTTCCATCTTGCATCTATTCCAATACCCATTTGCACCATTGTATTCCTCATCCTTATAGCATCATTTCAAGCATAATTTTGAGCTATTTTGCTAACAAAGGAGCATACATTTCAAGCATCAAAAGGACCAACCAAAACCATCATCTAAACAAGGTAAAATTGTTCTTTGTTTCTTGTATTTTGTTTAGATTTAACTAGGCCTAATCCGAGTGTTTGTTTTTTGTGTTTTCCTTTGTTGCATCTAGTTTAGTTTGCATCTTAGAGTAGGAATTTCACATTGCACACATTTCTAGCATGCCCGGTGGGACCCACGTCATGGGTCTATTTTACTTTTGCTTGTTTGAATTTTTGCAGATTCGAATTTCACGCGTAGGGGTGAATCTACCCTCGACAGGCGAGTTTGCTGGACACAGAGGCGAAAGTGCTTTGAAGACAGGTGAACTTCCGCCCTTCTGTAACAGCGATGAATTTGCAACCATTGGTCCTAACTGCCAATCACAAAGGCGAATACACTCGGAAGGCTAAGAAAAGGCGAACTTGTTAGGCAAAGGGGCGAATCCAACTCAAACGTAGAGGCGAAATTGCTTACGCCTCTCCATCTGACAAGCGAAAATGATCCCGCCTTTTCATCACACAGGCGATCCTGAACCATAGACAAGGGTGAACTCGTCTCTCACAGAGGCGAATTTGTGGTAATCTAGAACCTTAAATTCGATTTGAGTTGTAATTTGGTTTTGGTTTTGGGTACTAATCAACTAACTCGTTTGTCGGTGATTGTGGCATTTAACTGACAATTTGTGCAGCTTGTTCCCCCACATCTGTCTAAGACCGGTGGTGAAAACTACTAATTCAGTCTCTATAGGACGATTGGTCGAAGACCCTTAGTGTAGATATGTCTGTGTGTCTTTTTTATCACTAGTTTAGGCACACGTAGATTAATTGAAGGGTCAATTAACTTGTTTGCTATGTTTGGGAGCAAATTGTTGACGTATCCACTCCCCTTGCACTTTTTGGTGACCCTAGGTGACGAGAAATTGCAATTTGTTCCAGTCCAATTCAGTCTAACTAGGAAGTGCTAGTGCGTCCAAGCTCTCCCCTTGCGCTACGTGTGAGCCTAGGGACCGGCCGAAACGTCTAGTATTTCCTTCCCTTAGTGAGACCTGTCTAGGATTTCATCACCCGAGGGACGAACTTGACCATGTGTTACCGACGGGGTATATAAAGGGGGGAGAGCCAAATCTATACCCCAATCTAGTCATGTCATGTTTAGCGAAGCGTCGAAGCTAGGGTGATACCTAGATAAGACGTGCAAGGTTGGTCTGAGTTTCCAATACCTCATTGGGTCTCTTGATCCATGCTTGTGACAGACTGGTGTTCACGGTTGTGCCTCACGTACCTTAGCGTATATCGAGGATGCACGAGATAACCTTGTTCAACCTAGATAGAGACTCGTGTTTTAGCCACGGCTTGGTGTAGTGCAAGGGATTGCACCGTACCCCGAAGTTACTCACCACATACTCCCTTGGGATGAGATAGAAATCCTCGTGGTGGACTACGATAGTCTCCAAGAGAAAGCGTGAAGGTGAGCCTGTAGCATCTATTGATGACCCTGTGCCACTGAATCACTAGCTATCTGTCTTCGCAAGAAAGGGCGATCCAGAGAACCACCTCGGTATCACAGAGTATTAACCTTGGGGTGTCCCCTCAAGGTGGTGGGCCTACATCAAGTTTGTAAACCCTTACCACTAATTTTAGGATTGTGTTGCTTGGAATGTCTTCTTGTGTGATACCAGTGCTTGTCGTCAATCTAAGTCAGTCCAACCATTTTGCTTGTTGTTTGTCATGTTTTTGTCCTTTGCCATAGTCTATCCCTGCCCTTAGTGGCGAGTTTGCTTCTCACAGGGGTGAACTTGCATTGTGGACGGGCAATCATGCCTTGAAAGGGGCGATTCTACGTCCTGAGTCTAGTCTAGGTCATCCTTTAGGTGAACTCCTCCTTGTCAGGGGCGAATTTACTTGTGGGTCCCTTAGTTAGGCGACCTCGCATCCACTTGTTCCTTGAATAAGCGATCCTATCGTGTCCTTAGGCGAGTCTGTGTCAGTTCATGTCATCCAAATCTGCCTGCTCCCTTAGAATAGGCAATCCTATCAACCTTTTAGGTGAGTCTGTCCAATCTGTGTCGTTTGAGTCGGCCTGTTCCCTTAGAACAGGTGATCCTGTAAACCTTTTAGGTGAATTCGTGTTTCGTTCGTGTCCTCCTTGTCTGTACATCCCTTAGAATAGACGAACCTGTTGTCCACAAGGGTGAACCCGTGTTTGTCTGTACCATCCTTATCCGTACTATCCAAGACATAGGCGGTCCCACTCGTCCAATAGGTGTTCCTGTTAGCATCTGTACATTTCAAGAATGAGGCGATCCTGATCCCTAGATAGGCGATATTACATTTTGTGTCTACCTGTTTCTTTTGGGCATCCGAAGATATAGGTGAACCCGAGTCCTAGAAAAGGCAATCCCATTAAACATAGAGGAAATTTTGTTGTCCTTTAGATAGGTGATCCTGTCACCTGAAGGGGCGAATTTGTGTGACATAGAGGCAAATGCGCTTCCCATAAAAAACTCCTGAGAGTTAATCCTTTGGACCACTGAAAGCCTGTTGCTTTCTGAGTCCGTTCCTGTGACTAAATTTTTTTTATCATCATCCATTCGCCCATAATCGTCATTTTAGTTCGTCTGCATTTTCCAAAAGTCATTGAATCCTCAATCAAATCATATAGGTTCATCGTAGGGTATCCCTAGATTGCATATCCATAATTGGTTCATCCATCTGAATCTCTTAAGCTTCGTTTTAGGGGTTTTTATCCAAGTTGGCTTAGGTGTTTGATCTTGATTGCCAACATTCACGCTTACTTAGGATTGTTATCTGTCTTGAGTCAGTAGTCATCCACGACCCAATCAATCTACTTCCATCTTGAGGTAGATTTGGTGTCGTAATCATCCTTTTTGTAATCTAATCTGATCATTAGCATCATACGCCATCTAGTTAAACCCTTGAACTTGGTTTAGAGTCAATCTCATCAATCCAATCCCATCAATCATCCAATCTTATCAATCATCTAATCTTGTCAACCAACTTAATCAAATCCAATCTAACCATTTATCCAAATCATCTCATCCAATCAATCATCGAATCCAATTAATCCTTTAGTCATCATTTAGGCTGTCATTCAAGTGCATCTTAGGGAATAGTGTCATCATAGTCACTTGGTCATTTTGCATTTTCATGCCCGTTACCACCCAATCGCAAGAAAGGAAAATCATGGCAAAACAACAGTCCCAAGGTGCTCAGCCTCAAATCCCTCAGGATCAACCCACCAACGGTGGCTCATCGCAATCTAACACTAAGGTTCATACCCAATCTCCTTTCAACGAAAATATGGTTAACCAACCTGAGCTTATAGTTGACAAATACCTTAGCAATCCCACCAATTTCCAAATGACAGATCGTCTTCTTGATGAGCGTGGGGATGAAATCCTCGCCACATTACTCCTAAAAGGTATCAAGCCGTTGTCGGGGTTCGACCTATCAAAATATGTCAACATTACACCTCTTGCGCCCCCTGTGCCGCAAGATCCTCAAAATTATCAGAATGATCCAGGCAATTCATACATCCCCCAAGGTCCACCACAAGACGGTTGGTATCAACCTGGATTTGGCAATGCTATTCTTTATCAGATAACATCCCCTCAGGCTCCAATTTCGATTATGGGAGCACCGCCTGATCCTAACAATCCTCTTGGTCTTGGTATGCCATAAGGTCTTCCTAACTCACCGAGTTTGAATATCCCACAATGCTCAACCCCCATACCATCTGCGCCACCTCTTCCACCTAATCAATCGAGTCAGTTATCGGGGAATACTAGGGGCAATCCTTTCGCTGCACCACCTCCAACTCCTAGATCTACACCTACAACAAACTTACCGTCACCTCCATTCACATCTCAACAACCACCTCAAGGCAATATCTCATCCTTACATTAGCCTTAGGGTAACCCACAACAGGCACCACCAATGTAGCCACCTCATCAACAACCACCCCCGCATCAGCAACAGGGTAATCTGTCGCAACCTCCTCATCAATCGCAAGTTACTCCTCACCAGCAAATATCACAACAAATCTCATCTTACCAACAACTACAAATCCCTCTGCAACCCCAAATGCCATCTCGACCTCCTTATCAACACCCTCCATCTTACCAACAACCCCCTCAACAACACCCTCCATCTTACCAACAACCCCCTCAACATACACAAATCCCGACGCAATCACAACAATCCTTCCAGCAAACGCCAGGCAACCCCGCTGCCCAATACCTATACCACCCTCAAAGCACCTATTATGCGCAACCCACTTCATCCAATCATAACCCCATTTATTCTTACCACAATCCTCAACAATCTCAACAATAACCACCCTACTTTAATCCTCAATATTCCCAACAATAACCGTCTTACACAAATCCCCAACAATCGCAACAAAACATCCACTATCAACAATCCAATTTGCAATAGCCTTCATATGCTTCCCAACAACAAACTTCCTACAATTACCAATCAAGTCCATATTACTCCCAACAACAACCATCATATCAACAGGGTGCCTCTTCCTCATATCAGCAAGGGGGCTCTTCTTCATATTATTAAGCCCCACCATCACATCAACCATCTTATGACATTCCCCAATCCACGTATCCTAATCAATATCAGCAAACCCCTTCATATCCACCTCCGCCATCACATGATCAAACCATTATGACTCCATCTCCATCATATCAACAATATGCCCCTTTCAATCAGTCCAATCCGACCAATCCTCCTCCTTTAACCCCTGTCAATAAGGAGTGGGAAGAGATAAAATCCACCCTAAAGGACTTGGAAGCAGGGACATCAAAAAAGTCTTTCAAATTTGAAGAGATTTTTCCTTACCCATTTGATCCTTCCATCTCACTTGTCCCCTTTCCTAAGCACTTTGAAATGCCGAAGTTTGAAAAATATAAAGGAAGGAGTGACCCAAGAAACCACCTACAGGAATTTTACACACATTGCCAAGAAGTCCTACACAATGACAATTATCTCTTATGATTATTCCCTAGGAGTCTAACAGGGCAAGCTCTCGATTGGTTCATGGGTCTCCAAAAGGGGTCAATCTCTTCTTTTGCATATTTTTCAAAGAAATTTGTTGCCCACTTCTCCTTCAACTTGGAGAAGGACGTTGATACTTTAGACCTTCTAAAATAAAAATAATGTGAGGGAGAAACCTTTACAAACTACCTACAATGATGGTGCATCCTGGCTAGTCAGCTAAAATCCCATCTCAATGAGAAGGACATGGTGACTATCTTCGTTGCAAACACCCATCCTGACATGGTGCATAATCTTAACCTTCATTGTGTTACCACCTTTTCAGAGGTCATTGAGAAGGGAACTACAATTGAGAGGGCTCTCATTGCTAAGGGACAAATCAAAAAATTTAACCCAGATAAAGATAAGTCATCTTGAGATAAGTCCCACTACTAGAATAAAAACAAAAATGTTGTCAATGATGGTGCCACTGATACCAAGCATGTCCAAGTAGCCAACACCTCACAAAGATCACAATACGTCCCTAATCAACAATCAATTGCCAATGTCATATCAGTACTGCATGGTGCACCCTGTCCTCCCCAACAGTCCAATCAACACAATCAAGGGAACAATAAACGCTCATTCACTCCTTTGGGAGAACCCTTAAATGTTGTTTTCAAGAGGCTGCTTGAAGCAAGCTATCCGATTACCTATCCCGTGACTAAGCCTTTTGACAAGTCAAAACCAAAACCCACCTGGTATAGGGAAAATGAGTATTGTGACTTTCATAAAATTAAAGGTCATTCCACTAACAAGTGTCAAGGACTTAAAATGTATATCCAAGATCTTATAGATCTAGGTGATATAATAGTGGATGTGAATCAAGCGACATTTTCCAATGCTCAGCTCCAAATATATCAAAACACTTTCCCCCAGCACAATCAGGGTGCCAGTATCTCCAATGCTAATCCTGAGTCTAGCAATAGAAATAACCAAAATAACAACACAAATAACATTATCTATAAGAATGTACCCTATAACTATGATGGCATTGTTATGTGCATTAGTCAAGCAGAACCACACGTGTCCATGATTCGTGTCAAGGGTAAAGACCCTCAATGTGTTGTTACTACATGTCACACCAACATATCCATTTTTGGACCTTCCACATCATCCCAGCCAACTCCTGTGATCTCCCAATACAATATTCTTGATCATCTTGGAAAGATTCCCGCTCAAATATTCATCTTGGATTTGCTTAAGTCTTCCCACATCCATCAAGAAATCCTCACCAAAGCTTTTCAAGATACACACGTACCTAATGATATAGATCCTACTCAATTTCAAGATTTGGTAGGACATTTGTCATCCACATATCAGCTGGGCTTTAGTCAAAATGACATGCTGTTAATTGACTCATCCCATAATTGCGCCTTGCACATCGAATTTCTTGTAGCCCGACATAAAGTGAAAAGGGTCCTAGTAGATAATGGCTCTACCCTCAACCTTTGTACGCTAAAGTTCATAAAACATGTAGGGTATACCCATGCTGACTTGAATAATCATGTTATCACCATCAAAGCTTATGACAACATGGAAAGGGACTCTGAAGGGATTATTTGTCTTCTAATTTAGGTTGGCCCCGTTGTGCAGTACACCACATGCCACGTCCTGGATCTGGACCTACCATACAACCTTCTCCTTGGCCGCCCATGGATCCACACCATGCAGGCCGTTCCATCCACCTACCATCAATTTCTGGATTTCCCATACAATGGGATGGAAGTAACCATACATGTTGATCCTCAACCCTTTGAGTACTGCCATTCTCTAGAAGCTTCCTTTCCCAACTCATGACATTGTCCAGGAGTAGAAGTGGGGGCACCTCAAACATCATCTTCCAATCCATCCTCCAACTCATCATCCACTACATCTAAATCGACCATTACAAAATTCCAGATCATTGATAAAGGTTGTGGAGAGTATGAGATGCGCACAACTCTTAATGTGGCAACCATGCCACCATCTCCTCGCACATATGGTCAACCTTCTTAGTCTACACCAAAGGAGGAAGAGAAGATAACAAATCTTAGCTCTAAGAACATGGGTTTCACTACCTTCTAGTCAATAGGAACACAACAAGATCAGCCAGACGATGACATCAATCAGTGGATATACAGGGAAGAACCTGAGCCTTCACCCCCTCTTATAGAATATTTCCAAGAGACTTATCCCTATGTGTCAAAGTTAACTAAAAAATACAATTATCAAGGGGGAGGTCTTGGCGTAGAGGAACATGGCAGATTGCAGCCCATCAATACACCTGTGCGACCTAAACGTTTAGGCCTAGGCTATGACACCAAACAAAAGGGTCCCGCACCATCAACTAGTACCTCTAATAATGTCAATGCGGATAATGATTTCCTTGAGGACATACCTGAGGAAGATGCCATCATACTCTCATACGATGATGTTGATCTCCCTTCCCTATTTGACTCTATATTCGTCATTACCATCAGCCTTTCCCTCCATCATCCCGACCTTATTGATTGGGACCTACGAGTTAGTGCACCTATCGACACCTTTCCTTCAGTGGACACTAATGTACATCTCATGGGATTGGGGGAAGATGAATACCCTAACCACAAAAGTAAAAAGAAGCAAAATAAAAAGGGTCATCTAGTGAAAACCTCTCTAAGGCACTTCCTGACTTGTCAAAAGTAAAAACAAAGGGTATATTCGATGATGAAAACCTCGATGAGGAACTAGAAGATGGGGATGTTCATCTTCCCCTTGTAGGATGTAAGAACTCTAACCAATTCTACTCTGGAAACTCAGATTTGGACTTCTTACATTTCATCAAATAGTTGGCATGCAATGTCTGAGTTCTGATTTTTGTTTGTTTTGTTGATATATGTGTTTGTTTTGTTTGAGTTTGCATTGTTTTCTATGCAATTACATATACCAATTGATTGAAAATAGAACAAACAACTTTGTATTCATTAAAATAGATAAACCAACACTAATTTAAGCCATTATTCAGTCTATAGCAAGTCTTATTACAATTATATCAGGTCTGATGTAAATTATATTAGACTAATGCAATAGTATTAAACCCCTAATTGCTAATATGATATTATTCCACCATAAATAATGCAACTACAAGCTGATTAATTGCAACAAGATATGTTCATACCCTTTTTATTCCAAAACTATTACAATCAAATTACATACTCAAAAATCAATATCTATCATTGCAGGTCTAAAACTGTATCACAACAAATTCTGGAAGTGTAACCAACAATCTGGAAAATGTTTCTCAGCAAACTTCATATTAGCATACTGGAAAATTCTGGAAATGATCATAGCGATAGAAACCCTCTAAAAATATCAATGAAACAACACCAACCAAGCACTTCACTATAGCGTTTTTATTGTAGCGTGGGTGTTGTTCACGTGTCACTATAGCAACCAACACAAAGCTTGAAATCTGATCGCTAATGGCTTTCAATGATGAATCTTCGGGTCTGCACTTGATAGTCCTTCAATAATCATCAAACCCTAATAAAATCTTCACCTTTGAGCACAAATAGAACCTTTGTATGAAGTTCCCCTGAATGCCAAATTCAATGGATATTTCACCACCTCAAATGGCTACAACACTGAAGAGTTTATTGTTCTCCAATGGCATGAAAGATAGAAACCCTTGGCTTCCTCTTACAGACACAATTCACAAAGTAAATGCTCAATCGAATGAATGCTCAATTCCCAAGGTTAAAAATATATAACTTCATGAAGAAGTCAATTTACATATTCATCATTTAATATTTCACCTTTTAATACCTTGGAATAGGCGCCCCAAATTTAATTCAATAATTGGCCCCCTTTTAATGATGTCTTGACCCTTCATTATAAAGTTAAGTTATAACTTTATAATAACACCTTTAATTATTTAAATATTATTCGAGCCAATAAAACATTAATATCTCCTTTAATATTTAATATTTCATCATACCGTCTGAAACTGGGGTCAATTCTGCAAAGCTCAATACAAACAAGTGCCTTACTAAAAATAGTAAGGGTCCCTTTCAACCAAACTCAAGCTTACTATAAATAGTAAGTATAGCAAACGGGCCCCTGAAGACACCAAATGAAAGCCAGAATTGAAAATCACTGAACTCTGGAGAAGATATAAGCCTTGGCTAACCATGACTCTGCCTCAGAAGACCCTCTAATCATTTGTATTAGCCTATGAGAGTCAGTGATAAGCTAAACCATCAGCAAACATGACCATGCTAAAAAGGGGACATTACATAGGAGCTCACTTGTTCGAATGATCTTCAATTTTGATCGAAGAGACGCAAGAAGTCAATTTGGGAACAAAAGAAGACCCCAAAATCACTTATGTAGCCAAATCATTGTTAAAGGAAGAGCATTCCATCATTTTCAACCTATTAAAGGAAGGAATTGTCAACTTCCCATGGACCTATTCAGACATGCCAGGATTATATCCTGCATTGGTTGTGCACCATTTGGACATTCATCTGGATGCCAAACTTGTTAAACAAAAGCTAAGAAAAATGCATCCCCAAGTGGCCTTGCTCGTCAAGAAAGAACTGGAGAAACTATTAGAGGTTGGGTTCATAAGACCTATTGACTACTCTAATTGGATATCCAACATAGTGCATGTGGCCAAACAAAATGGGAATATCAAAATCTGCACAGACTTTCGGGATCTTAATAAAGCTTGCCCAAAGGATGATTTTCCGCTTCCCAACATCGACATGTTGGTAGATCTTATAGTAGGGAATGCTATGCTATCCCTTATGGATTGCTTTTCCAGCTATAATCAAATCAGAATCGCACTAGAAAATCAGCATAAAACTGCCTTCACTACCCCTTGGGGCACCTTCTGCTATAATTTCATGCCCTTTGGTCTCAAAAATGCAGGGACAACTTACCAGTGTGCGATGACTATTATCTTCCATGACCTCATCCATATCATAATGGAAGATTATGTTGATGATTTGCTAGGAAAGTCCAAGACCAGAGAAGAGCATCTTGTGATCCTAAAGAAAATATTTGAACGGTTAGAGCAATACAAGTTGCGTCTGAATCCAAAAAAGTGTGTGTTCAATGTTATATCTAGAAAATTATTAGGCTTCATAGTATCTAGAAGGGGCATTGAAGTGGATCCAACGAAGATCACCACACAATCTAAAGCAATTAAAGAGACTTCAAGGAAAGCTACAGTCCATCAAATGCTTCATAGCCCAGCTTGCTAACAAGTGTCAATCATTCACACACCTTTTGTGTAAAGACATCACTTTCAAGTGGGATCTAGAGTGTCAGTAAGGCTTTGACAATATTAAGGAGTACTTGGCTTACCCACCTATTTTGATGTCTCCCATTCCAGGCAAGCCACTTTTGTTATACATCTCAGCTACGTCCGTTGTATTGGGGGCATTACTAGCACAACATGATGAGTTATCCAAGGAACGTGTTATCTATTATATCAACTGAACACTCGTGGGTTATGAGTTGAATTATTCACCTATGGAAAAAGCTTGTTTGGCAGTGGTCTTCAATTCAAAAAAGTTGTCACTATATGCTTAGTCACCCCATCAAGCTCATATCAAAAGTGGACCCACTTAAGTATTTATTCTCTAGAAAATCATTAATTGGCCGCATGGCCAAGTGGGTTATGTTACTGAGCAAGTTCGATATAGATTATGTGGACCGAAAAGCAATCAAGGGACAGGTGATAGCAGATTAGTTGATTGATGCTTCTTTGGTGGACGCATATCCACTAATAGTCAAATTTCCTGATGAAGAGGTCCTCACAATTGCAGAAATAGATACATGAACGCTCTACTTTGATGGGTCATATATGCATAATGGAGTTGGTGCAGGTGTTTTATTTGTCACTCCTCAAGGTGACTATATCCCAAAGTCATTTAGGTTGGCATTTTCATGCACCAACAATATTGCTAAGTATGAAGCTTTAATCACTGGCCTCAAAATTGCCATCCAATGGAATATCACTCGCCTTCATGTCTTTGGCGATTCACAACTCATTATCAAATAGGTCAATGATGATTTTTAGACAAAAGATGATAAGTTGTTGCCATACAAATGCATGGTGGATGACTTTAAGAAGTATTTCACCTACATTCAATTTGAGCAGATTCCCAAAGTCCAGAACAAGGCCACAGATGCAATGGCTACAATTGGTTCCCTCATCGACATGCCCAAAGATCGAATGGATTGTGAGTTTCTTGTTGAGCAACTCCTAATCTCAGCATATGATGTTCCTGATAATGAGATGGTGTGCGATGTCGTGGGTCCCAATTCACCCTGGTATCATGACATTTACGCCTACCTTCATGATAACATCTTACCATCTGACCTCACCCGCAATCAACATAACACATTCATCCAACGTACTTCCTGCTATACCATCGTAGGAGATACACTTTATTGAAGAGGCTATGATGGCACACTTCTACGATGTCTCAATGAATCGGAATCCCGCATTGTGTTAAATGAGGTACATAGTGGTGTTTGTGGGTCCCATTGTAATGGCATGCCCTTAGCAAAAAGGATTCTCTGAGTTGGATATTATTAGCCTACCAGGGAAAACTTTAAGAAACCCCCCCCGGAGAAGCTGTAAAATCCTGGCGAATCTTTCATACTTCCCGAAAAAAATATTAATTTTAGAGGCAAATTTTTTCGTTTTTCATGAAAAAAAATAATCTCCACTACCGAATCTTTCGTAATCACTAGAAGTCTATGGAAAATCCTGGCGAAATTCAATTTTTTTAAAAACACTAAAATATTTTCATTGGTGATTAAAATCTATTTTCAAACCAATAAAATATTTCCATTGACAAATTAAACCTTGTTTTCAAACCAAAAAAAATTGTTGGCAATTTTTTTTTTTTCAAACTAAAATAAAATTCATTGGCGAATTAAACCTATTTTCAAATGATTAAGAAAAAAACATTGGCGAATTAAACATAATATCAAACTAATAAAAAAATTCATTGGCCAATTCAATTTGATGGCAAATCCACTACCGTTTGATGAATTTTCAATGGACGGTTGTACTTGCATTCCAAAAATATATCTCTCAAGCACTAGACTTGCGAATGGAAACCTCTGGAATAACACTAGAACCGTTAGATGTGGACATGTGGCGAGATCAATGGTCACCATCGTGGTAATTAATCCGACGGGTTGGATTTTGGCGATGAGCGATAAAAGAACTTAAGTGGCAAAAATATGCACGTGCATTAAGTTTGTTTTAAAAGAGGGACTGCCTAGAAAGAACGTAGGACCAAGGCTTAAAAACTTAAGAATGTTTTACACAAAGGATGTGGCACATCAATCTAACCATGACCATTCGATGAATTTTTGATGGATGGCTTTAGTTGCATTCCGGAAGTATATCTCTCAAGCACTAGATTTGTGAATTTAAATCTCCAGAATAATAGTAGAACTGTTAGCTGTGGACGCATGGCAAGATCAAGGGTCATCATCATGGTAATGAACCTGATGGGTTGGATTTTTGGAATGAGTAATAGAAGAACTTAAGAGGCAGAAATATGCACGTGCATAAAGTTTTTTTTAAAAGAGGGACTGCCTAGGAAGAACGTAGGACCAAGGCTTAAAAATTTAAGAATATTTTTTTTTTATCAGTGATACTTTTTTATTTTATTAATTATAAAGAAAAAGATACAGATTCTATAAAGTTCGCAACATCCAAAAACTACCAAAAATTTTGATCGGTGATACTTGTTTATTTTATTAATTATAAAGAAAAAGATATAAATTCTACAAACTTCACAACATCTAAAAACTACCCAAAAAGCTAAATAACCAGCTCAAAAACCAGACTACTAGAACTTCCCTAAATAGCTACGCCTTTGTACTACCCAAATGAGTAACGACCTATACCCAAGCCACATAAAGATTATAGTTTCACAACCAATCTAGGCTTAACCCCAAAATTATGACGCAGAGGCTAAAAACAAAACAGAAAACTACACTTTACATTAACCATTATTACTCATTCTTCTTCGAAGACTCGCCCATCTCCAGCTGCAGTATCTCTTTTAATGGTTTTGGCTTCTTCCGCAGACACAGTCCCTTCTTTTCACGCATCTCCTCTCTGGCAACTTCTTTTAGATTTTCTTTTGTTTCCTCTAATGCCATTAGCTCAACACATATTTTAAGTGCTTTCCACCCACGCTCAGCTCTTCCCCACCACCGGTCTTTAGTGCAACCCTCTGGCCATTTGATAAAGAGGTGATTTAAATATGCAAGCTCCAGGCCCCCACCATCCATTCCTTCTATTTTTACCAACCCTACTCTTGGTATTGCCCGTTGTAGAATGCTTTCCATGTCCACTAAAAAATATTTATGCACCAGAGTTTTCATTACTCTCCTCACCTCGTTCACCGGTTCTCCTAAGTCTAAACCCAAAGCCACGACCAATGAATAGATATCCATATTCATTCTAAATCTATGTGTCAATTTTTTGAATCCATCCCCCAACATTATTTGAACTACTTGCACCACCTACTCTTCCTTGTAGAGAAATAAACCTCGCAACCTTTGCAGAGACGCTTTATCCACAAAGGGGTCCAGCTTCCTCTACGATGTCATGGTGAAACTGGCCTCCATTGCTTTTCTGTTTCACTTGCTTCCAATCTATCACCCACCACCGAAAGGATACAATCCTATTATCCTTACACTCAAACTCGAAGAAGCATCAAGGGTGATAGGTGAATTTCATTATAACACCTTATTTCGCTAGCCTTCTCCATAAATGCACCGTGCTTGTCACCTTTCCTATCTTAATTCACCAAAGTCAAAGTTTTGGTACTTTTCCTAACCTTACTACCTTAGTAACTTAGTTGCAACTCTTTCTTGGTCGTCTTTGTAGTTGGTGGGTCGGAAGTTTCAAAAAATTTGAAAATTTAGACTTTGGTTCTAAGGTTCCAAATTTTAGCGACCACGCGACATTATGGACCAAAACCGTTCGATGAATTTTCGATGGACGGCTATAGTTGCATTCCAGAAGTATATTTCTCAAGCACTAAATTTGCAAATGGAAACCTCGAATAACTCTAGAACCATTAGATGTGGACACGTGGCGAGATCAAGGGTCATCATCGTGGTAATGAATCCGACGGGTTAGATTTTGGCGATGAGCAATAGAAGAACTTAAGTGGTAGAATTATGCACGTGCATTAAATTTTTTTTAAAAGAGGGACTACCTAGGAAGAACGTAGGACCAATGCTTAAAAACATAAGAACGTTTTACGCAAAGGATGTTGCAAATCAATCTAACCACGACCATTCGATGAAATTTTGATGGACAGTTGTAGGTGCATTCCGCAAGTAAATCTCTAAAGCAATAAATTTGTGAATTGAAACCTCCGGAATAACACTAGAACCATTAGATGCAGACACGTGGCGAGATCAAGGTTCATTTCTCTCTTTTCAATGACTTGGCATATTACATTTCATTTAATTGAAATTCTCAATCTTTTTGAAGAACGTGTGGTAGTCATACTGCTCGTGGCGATTAATGCCATATGAGCATCTTAAGTGATTGATTGGACAACTCATTAGTCATAGCTTTAATGAAACAAGATTTGTAATGATTTCAAATTTTCATAATTCATATCGTTCGAGTGACACTGGAGTCTGGCGATTTTGACAGCTTGTCACTTGTCAACTTGAGGTAAAGTTTGCATGCAGCTAGACGTCAATCAAATTAAACATTTTAATTGTACATGTAAGGCTTAAGTTACTGTTACACAAATCGATTAAGTTGGTTTTTGGTTTGCACGAATCGCCATTATGAATCATGATTATACGGTATACGTAACCTCATAGTGCACACATGATACGTGTGAGGTGTACATAGGAACCAGGTTGGTGGTGGCACTATTGGCAGCATTGTTGGCCCATAAATAACTAAATAAGGATAGTGACTAGTGAGCACAACTAAAATCATTCGTTGAAGGCTAAAGGCCTTACTATTGAGTGCAATGTTTGAATTGTCGTAAGGGTTTTCATTTTGTAGGGTTAATAAGGATTCAGGAAGAAGATCATGTGGCATTATTGGGGATACTCTAAATTATTCTGCCTGTAGTTATGTAGTCATAGAGTCAATGACCAATTTCGTTCAGGCTTCAAGTTCAAAATGGGTGGAATTGGAAAGAAGTTGATTTGGTTCACCTGACTTCTCAGACAGGTTTTGAACCAGGAGAGGTGCTCTGATGGGCATAACCGCTATTCCCAGTACATAGAAGCTACAAGTAAAAGATGGGAGAAATTTTATAACCCCTCATCTTCTGCATTACTTTGATTTTCAAAGGGGAGAAGTATATTTTGTATCTTCACAGCTCCCATTTCCCTAGTTTGATTGGAACCCTTTTCTCCATGCATTCATTTTCAAAGCTACTAGCTGATCCGAGAAGTCCCATGCGTTTATTTTTAGAGCCCATGGTTGACCCGAAAAGTCCCATTATTTTCAGACAAACATATATTACATTTACGTTTTCACCAGCAGTCCAGCAGAAGCTTGGTGCTTGCACTTACATTTGTATTTGTACTATGTAATAATGTGACATTGTCATTCAATTGCAATAAAATAAATGGTTATGCTATTAAAAGGAAATTGATGAAATCATAGCAATTGTGCTATTAAAAAGCACATAAAACAATTGATGAATTTATTCATATCAATTTATTTTTCCTTTAAGAAATTATCTATTTATGAAATAATTGCATGCAGATTTAAAACTTAAAAGTAAAACATAAAGCAATACAAATACTAAAGTTAAGTACTCGAATCGATTAAGTTGGTTTTTTGGTTTGCGCGAATCGTGATTATCACTATACCCAACCTCACACGTGACACGTGTGAGGTGTACAAAGGGACCAGGCTGGTAGTGGCACTATTGGCGACACTGTTGGCCCATAAATAAGGATAGTGAGCACAACTTAAATAATTTGTTGAAGGCTAAAAGCTATACTATTGACTCTCAAGTGTTATGTTTGAATTGTCATAAGGGTTTTCATTTTGTAGGGTTAATAAGGATTCAGGAAGAAAATGATTTGGTATTATTGGGGATACTCTAAATTCTCCTTCGTGCAATTATGTAGTTACAGAGTAAAAGACCAATTTCCTTCAAGTTCAAAATGGGTGAAATTGGAAAGAATTTGATTTAGTTGACTAGACTTCTCAGACAGGTTTTGAGCCAGGATGGGGAGCTCTGATGGAGATAAGTGCTCTCCAAGTGCATAGAAGTAGCGAGTAGAAGATGGGAGTAGTTTTACAACCCCTCATCTTCTACATGACTCTAATTTTCAAAGGGGATAAATACTTTTTGTATCTTTAACAGCTCCAATTTCCCCCATTTGATTAGCCCCAATTTCCCCATGCATATTTTTCAGAAACCATGATTAGTGGTGGCCCCCCTCCATGCATTTATTTTCAGATGACAGAGAGTCAGAGACATGGCAGAAGCTTGGCGTTTGCGCTTACATTTGTATTTGTACTATGTAATAATGTGAAATTGACAATTTTCATTCAGTTGTAAAAAAAATAAATGGTTGTGCTATTAATGTGATTATGTGACATTGTAATTCCTTTTATTAAGTCCTTTGCAACATTAAGTGTTACTGTGCTATTAATGGTTGTGCTATTAATGTGACATTGTAATTCATTTTATAAAGGCGTTGATGTGAATTCTAGTGCATTAAAGGTTGAAAAAAACTTTAAAACACATGTTTACTATTTATAATATATATCATAAATTACTCAATCGTTCGATGAACATTTGATGTATGGCTATAGTTGCATTCCGGAATGAAATGCACGAAGCGCTAGGGTTGTGAACCTAAACGTCTGAAATCACCCTCTAACCGTTAGATTTGCAAAGATCGACGGTTTAGATTCTTTATAATTTGTTGTCAATACAGGACTGAAAAAAGCACTTTCAGTTTATACTGCTAAGTGATTTTATTTTTAAGTGAGAGGGTCAACACATAGGGAGATTTCAGTCTTCAGTTTTCTCATTGCAACACACTGTGGCACCACCCTATTCTAGGTTCCATAGTTCCACTTCCAACAAAGTCATTCCAGAAACCCAGTTTCCACGACTGTTGGCATTAATCTTTCCAAGAATCAAAAGTCAGGTAAGTGAGAATTCCTATGGCTACATTTCATCGTTTGATGTTTCTTAAAATCTTATTTTGTCAAACTTTGAAGTTTGGGTTTAGGGCTAAGAGACTTAGGAATTAAGAAAAATTAAGGAGGACTAATAGGGAATTCACAGTTTCACATTGTATAAGCATGTCTACCAGCAGTACCACTAGAGCAATGTCAGATAAAAAAAATACATTATGCAAAATTTCTTAAAACCCCAGGTTTCACTAATGAATACCATGATATTTATGATCCTGAAACCTATGGTAGGTGTACCTCAGAACTTAGATTTTCATCTGAGAATAATTCCTCAAAGAAAATGCAAGTTAATAGTATTAGTGCAGCATGGGTAATTGGATTAGGGCGCATGATGTTACATGAGGTTTTCCCTTGCCCTGAATTTATCATGGTTTGTGCCCAAAATTATGATGATAACAAAAGAGAAATTGTTAATAAAGATAGCAAAGAAAAATTGTTATCCATTAATGTAGAAGAACTTGGAAAAGTGTTGGGTTTACATTTAAAACCAAAGAATTTGGAAATGTCCACATTGACCTAGAAAAGCTTGCTAATGATTATGAAGCAGTGGATGAAATGGAGAAAAAATATTTCTTAAACATAATAGTTCAGGATAGAAACAAATTGAAAGGTGATCATAAGCCTCCTTATGATTTGGAAATTTTTAAACCATGGGTTCAAGATACTATTTCCATGCTAGCATTTTGCCTTGGACTAGATAGAAATTTGCAAGTGGGTGCATGCCTCCTTGAAATGGTGTATAATATCCATTATGGTGTTCCACATGTCAAATATAATTTTATTGAGCACATTGTAGAATCCATGCATAAACAATTTTTAATGATTAAAGGAGGTTCCACCAAGACATTTAGGTTCACAACCTACTTGTGCTATCTTTTTCTATTCAAATTCAGAGGAATGTTTCAGACCAACAAGCTTCAGATTCGTCCCTATAGTAATCCTGAGGAAAAGAAAATGGTTCCAATATATGAATGGACCACTGTTATAAGGATGCACGATTCTCGAAGGAACTACAGTCATTTTGTAGACTAATTTTTGGCTCCATTGCATCAAGCAATTACAAATACTCCAATGCCTAGATTGCCTATGTCATGTAGAAACTGCATTCAACTAGGAAAAGAAATACAATTGGTTGATTGGTACTTAATGGAAGAATATACTATGCTAAGATTTTATGCATCAAGAGTACAACCATACAAACTTCCAATACATGTGACAGAAAGGGTTTTTGCTTTGGAATATGTAAGGAAGATGCAGAGTACTGATGAACTGCACTTTACCACTCAGCAAAAGAAGACCTTGTTTCCTTCTTTACCTTTTTCATGTGGAGGGATCACATTCGAGAGAAAAGCATTTAGTGTGGCACATAATCTTTTGATTTTATTTTATTTTGATGCTATCTGTCACTGGTAGTATGATCCATATGACACCATTAAATCAATGATTGTGCTCAATACAGATGTTGCAAGTAGAATTCAACATGAAAGTAAACCCTTGCTCGAAAACTTGAGAAACAAGGATTCTTGGGATGAGGTCAAAATTGCAATGGAGAAAAGTGTTGTTGAGAATGGTATTTCTTTTGAGCAATTGTTAGCAGAAATTATGGCATTGCATCGAAAGACAATCAGGAGGTACAACATTTTTTATCAAAAAGTGTTACACCATGTAGTAGAGTAAAAATGCCAGGTTCTCTACAGAAGGAAGTTACAGAAAAAAAATTGGTCATGATAAAAAATTACTGCCTTTTGGTCTATGAGGAAGGAGCTAGGTGAACCAAGAGCTCTTGCAAAGTATGTCCAGATAACGAAGAAGATAATGAGTTTAGCAAATTGTGGAATATAGAGCATCCAGATGAACAAGAAGATAAAGAAAGTGATCATGAATCTAATGATGATAGGGAAGAAGGAATCCATGTCAATTTCAAACTTGGTTTAAGTGAGGCCACAAAAGAAGCATATACTACTAGAGCAGCCATAGCTAAAAAAATGGGTTATGAAGGTGGTCCTTTGGGATCCCAAAGACAAGGCCCTTGGATAGTAATAGATGTAGAGCATAGAAAAGTAAGTGATTTTTCTGGCCTTGGGATTGGAGGTGAAAAAGTAGACCTAGGGCATACAAGTCAATTTGTTAGAGCTTAAAATCCTCATCCTCATGGTCAGACACAATCACAACTATGACATGCCCATGGTGGAGAGCTTAGTGTAACTAGCACTACCTCTAGTGGTGATGGTATGGGTAGTAGTACTAGTAGTGGTCAACATGTGCTACAACAACAAACTACACACAAGAGGACAACAATACAATATACCACAAAAACACCAGGTGATCAAGGCATATAGAAGAGGCAAAGGATTTTGACAGGTTCAAGTCACTCTACCAGTGGATCAACCATAAAGGAGTTATTTCCAGGCACCCCCCAGTGCCAGTTAGTCTGGCTACGACATCATTAGCAACTGCAAGTACTACTACTCCTATTCCTTTGCCATTCAAGCATTCCATTGTTCCTGTGTCCCTAGGTTTTGATTACATTGAAGAGTTTAAAAAGAAATCAGACATGAATAAAAAAGAAAAGAAGCAACTGATGGAGAGTGCATCTGATCTAACTTCAGAGCCTACCACAACCATGGTATTACCCACATTTGACACAAATAAATAAATCATGGAGTACACATTTCTTGTTCCCACAGTTCAAGACAAACCAACAAATCAGATGGATCGATCTGAATTCCAAGTGAACAATATTCAATTGGATTTTTTTGGACTTAGAAATACTGACAAAATTAATGTATCAACGAAGAACAATGAATTGGTGTACACATCATTGCTAAAGCAAGATAGAGAGAAAAAAAGGTTGCAGACTCAAATTGAAAAGTTATAGGAAGACCTAGCAAATGAGAAAGCAAAGAGGAAAGCAACAGATAACAAGAGCAATGAATTAGAAAAAAGAATAAAAAAATATGCCTCTGCATCAACAAGCAAAGAGGATAACCAGAATGAGACTGCAGTGAATGAACTGAAGAAAAGGCTAGATGAGAGCAACAAGAAATATGATGAGGAAAAATCCACTTCATAAAAACTAATACTAAGTATTGTGAATGGAAATGCATAGTGGGAACAAAAATTGGAGAAGGAGAGAAAAAGAAATGAAAGATTGGTGGCAGAGGTGATGGAAGCAAAAAATAAAATTGAGACTTGTCAAAATAAGTTATCTGCATTTTGTAGAGAGACAATGAGCCATATGAAACAAAACATCTGGGATGAAATAATGCAAAGGATTGATCATTTGTGTGACACGTTTCATTGATTGATGCTATCAGACAACATCATAAGAAGCTCAAAAAATATGTAGTGGACAACAAAAATGTGTTGGCATTAGAGAAATTTGCAAAATAAATTCAACAAATAGTCTACAAAGCCGGTGACAATGTTTTGAAATCAAAAGGGATTACTAATCGGCTTGCTACATCAATGGCGTTGTCATCTAACATTGAAAAGTGTTTGAGAATGTGTGAATCAAAGGAATATTTGAATTTGGTTGTAGACAAGATGAAGAAGGTGGATGAAAAGGTAAGGAACTTCACAGAACTTGGTTTACCAAAGGGTTTTGAGATAAATGAGCGATTCATTGGAAAGAATTATTTTAGAAAGAAGATGGAGGATGAAATGAAGATTGATTTGGGCCAATTTACTCAGAACCCAAATGTGGTGAACTACTTGGATTCCATCAAACCATTGCTAACCTTGAATTAAAAATTGACTGAAGAATGCAAGACAAGTTCAAATTTGAATCATGAATTGTTAACAAATATTCAAGTCAAACAACATCAGTTTGAACAAATGACAATTCCACCACCTGAATAGTGGAAGTTGCTAGAAAAGGTGTTGTAATGATTTGATTTTTGATAATATGGGTTTCCAAGTTCCAACTCGGCTCTGTGTAGAGTTGTCTTTGTTCCAACTCAGACTTCAGTAATGTGTCGATGTTAAATAATAAATTATCTGTATTTTTTTTTTCATTTGAAGAAAAAGTCTGATAGTGATTTCAACTACTAGATACACTTTAAACGATTGTTGATGTTCATTGTTGTATATGCTACTAAGACAATAGCTAATATGTTATTAAGCATTGAGCTGAGTGATGAATCGCTTAGTACATGTTCAAGTTTTACTTTTAACACAATTAAAATATGAACTATAAGGTGACTTTAATTCCAAGCATCCATAATCTTAGTTAAATTGCATTACAATTCACACATTGATACTCAATCTCCATGACTAGTACTACTTATCAGATCCACTAAACATTTATATGAATTCATGCTTTAATCAAGGTACTTTAACTAGTTCATTAAACTAGATCCAGAATTAAAACATACATCAATGCATAATGACAAAGAAGATTAATGAAAGATCATTGATCAGATTTCATTAATAATTCATGTATAATTCACTTTGTTGAGTAACTTAAGTTCATTCATACGTAACCTTTCAATTACGGTGTATTATCTATGATTTTACTAAGTAGTTTTCCGGTGGATTATATATTATTGGAATTGGAATGATATATTTTTGGTTAGTCTCTTTGATGTGGTTACTATCACTCAAAGTCACGGTTTTGGTGCTTTTCCTAACCTTAGTTGCTAGTCCTCAGAGATTTATAATTTATAACCTTATCGGTTGCTAGTCATCAAAGTTTTATAATTTATAACCTTGTCGCGAAGTTCTAAATTTTCATAACTTCTCGATTCCCCGAGTTGGTTCACTTTGTTGAGTTGCAAACTTGCAAGTCTTTCTAGTTTCTTGGTCATCTTTGTAGTCGGTGCGTCGGAGGTTTCAAAAACTTCAAAACTTCAGAATTTGGTTCTAAGGTTCCTAGTTTCAGCGACCACGCGACATTATGGACTTATGTACGGACTAAACTAGAGTTGTCTTTTGAGGAATTTTCAAAAGCATGCATGTTTCAAGGCTATCTTTTCAAGGAATCAAATTGAATGTTGCATTCAATGCACGTCCTATCAAAAATAACGACATAAGTGTGTGGTGAAGTTTTACTCAGACATTTAGCTTGCATTCTCGTTCTTTGGAAAGGCCAGTACTTCTCAAGTGCAAACATTCTTTTTACTTAGACATTTAGCTTGCATTCTCGTTCTTTGCCAAGGCCAATACTTTTGAGGTGCAAACATTCTTTCTCCATGAATTTGCATTTTGTGCTCATGCAAAGCGAACATACGGTCAACGTAAGGGATACAAAGCTCAGAACTTTTAAGTTAGAAGAATTTTGGGCGCACCTAGAGAGGGACAAAAAGTCTGAGCTAGATATAAAACTCTTAGAAAGCGGGATAGCTCAGGCTAGAGGGTTTTCAGAAGCTGTGTTGAGTGTGAACCTGATAAGTACATGTGCGAGAAGGTACATTCTACAAACACGGGAAATTAAAGTCACGGATGGGATTGTAATTGAAAAAATTTCTCCTAAAGCTATTTCCCGAGCGCTAGGGATTCCAGAAAGGGAACCTCTAGAAGACAATGTCTATCATAATGGCAGGTGAATTTTTCAAAGTGAATAAAGACTGGTGTAAGAACTCCATGGCCAAAACCTGGTTAAAGACTGAAAGGAGAGGTAAGTTGCAACTTCCAAATAAACTCAAAAGATTTCATTTTAAGGGAGAAATTGTAGATGCTATTGCTTTATTGCACCGCGTTGTTGGGAATGCACAAGTTGAGTTATTTGAGGATTGGATGTACCAGTTTATCTTGACAGTTTGTGATGAGAACATTTTCATTGACTGGGCTGAAGTTATTTGCTTCCATTTGAATGAGCAATTAATTAATTTCCATAAGACTACTACTTTTTGTATGTGTTTTTTCCTGACCTACATTGTAGGTAGTCAGAGGTCCTTTTGGCAAGGGTTGGAGCCGCAAGGAACCCTAGCTTATGATATGCCTGTGTATAAACGCTTTCCTTAGTTCACTAAAAAAATTGGAATGGGTGATTTTTGTCATGTTAATGATGCATTTTCAATGGAGGTCATGAGGAAGTTGGATGGAAATCTAGAAATACGCCTTTCCCCTGAATCCATTTCTCTTGTATCAAAATATGGGAATTTTTTTATCCAATTTGATAAGTTTTCCTATCTGAGAATAAGGGGTTTTGAGAAAACCCCATTGAAATTACCTCGGTATCCTGAAGATTTAATGATATTTCTGGAAGTTTGTTAACAAATAGAAATGGTTAATACTAAGTATACGAACATGGCGAAACGAGGGTATGCCTTTCCATTGGAGACCCCTTCTTTTTTGTGCAAAACAAACCAGATGGCTAGGGGAGCTGAAGGACTTCTCAAGGAATATAACCTCCAGAATTTGTCTATGAGAGCTAATTTTGACAGTAAGGGTTTTGTGAAGAAGAATTTCTATGGAGGAAGCTCATATTAGCATCACCCATCTATCAAATATTTCTGGGAAGATTGTGTCAATGAGAATGAGGTTTTGAGAAGAGATTATATGAGGCTAAAGCTAAACCAGATACAGGCTTTCGGTCTTCAATTTGACATTCCTGAAAATGTAGCTGAGGATTCAACAATCTTAGATCCTGGATATGAAAAATTTCTTGATAAATCCCACCCTAGGGTTGATTGGAACCACAGTGAAATTTTAGATATGAGGGTGTGTGCTGCCCCAGTGCTTAAAAGAACCCAAGACTGGTTGGATGGGAAATGGTGGCAAGTTTTTGGTCCTATTCAGGAGTCGAAGTCATCACAGAAGAATGAGTAGGGGTCTACGCAAGCATCTGGTGCAAGTGTATCATCGAGGAAACCCTCTGTTAGGTCGTCTAGTGAAAATTCTCAGTTAGGAGGTGATGGTGATAGGCCACAAGAAACAGTCAAGTTGAAGAGCATCTGTGAACAAGACAGTGTGCTTTCTCCTACCCCTAAGAAGAATACCAATCAAGAAAAACTTGTGGCTACAGATTTTGAAGCTATCTTTAAACAGATCACTGAAGATAACATCTTCCCTCCTATGTCTGAAGACTCTGAAATGCCCTCTTCTCCGCCTGATAATCCACCTTTCACTCCTACTGCTCCTAAAGAAACTATTACTAGAAAAGAATATTTTGGTCTGGTAGTAGCCTCCCCAAGATGGGTGAAAAAAGCAGTGGAGAAGAAGAGAAAGTATATTCCTACAATGACAGTTGGAGTGGATACAGTTGCAAATTTACTTCAAAGCTCTTCAAAACCTAAGAAAGCCAAGAGGATGTCAAGGATGGTGACTGATGCTACTTCTAGAAATCAAATGTTAGAAATTGTTGACCCTGTCAAGGATTTAAATGAAGATGAAATAAAAGTAGCTAACTACAAAGTCACACATGTTGATATGGGGCCTCCAACACTGGAAGGTGATATGTACCATGCCAATTATTCAGTACCTTGATTAAAAGAGTGAAAGAACAGAGGAAAGAAAATATAAAACTAAAATCTCAAGTCCTCGCATTGAGTAACTTTATTTCTTCCATGGCCACTCCTACATCTGATGAAGCCTCAAGTTCTTAGCCTCAGGTAGAGGGAATCGATGTGCTCACCATAGAGAAAATTAAAAAGAATTTGAGTTATTCCAAAGTTGCTTGTGAGGAGATCGAAACAATATCTTAAGAGGTTATCTTCTTTCTGAATAAATCTTTGCAGTTTTACACTCGAGTTCTTGACAAGAGGAAGGAGTTAGTAGGAGAACTTCAGGATGTCAAAAAAGATCAAACTAGTTTTATGTGCTCTCTCAAGAAATGAAAGAATTGAACTCTATGGATCCAAAGATATTAATTGGTGAGAAAATTTTGAATAATCCTAAGGAGCTAGACCCTTCCTTGTTCGATTCATTAGAATGGAAATTGAATATATATGATAATCTAGTGAATGAAATTAAGAACACACTTGAAAAATATTATGAAATTTTGGAGGAAATTAAAAAATATTTTCATATTCTGGGAGCAGAAATTATTGATGAGTTTGATGAAAGGATTCTAGATATAAGAGAGATCTCTCTAAAGTTTAGAGAGAAATTCAATAAAGAAATATTTGGTCTTGCTACAGTGACGTGGGAGTCCTTCTCGAAACTCAATGCAATGGAGGTCCACCTGAAGACTTATAATTCTAGAGAAGAAAGAAGATCTCAGATGTTGTTTGATTCTAAAAAGGCTTTGGGAAAATGGACAACCAGGTTATAGATTACTACAATGCCAGGGAGCAAAAACATCATCGCAATTGTCACCAAGTATCGGGAATACAGGAAAATATTAAAGGCACGAGAGGCGTTACTGAAGGAGGAGGCGGAAAATATTGAAAGCGAAGGAGTTGGTGTTGTTTAGTTTTTAGTTTTTATGTTATTTTCTTTAATTTGGCTCTCTTGGTACTTCAAAGACTTTTTATTTTAATTTCTAAAACGGTTATCTTCAAGGAACCGTTATCAAGAGAGAAAAAAACTCTGCTATTTTTATTGATTTTCTATTATTTCAATATAGAAAGACAATGGTGAAGTTCATGCATGCACAATCTTTGAGTTATGGTGTGTACTATGTGGATTTATTGTGATTTTGCTGAGTAGTTTGCCAGTGGATTGTCTATTATTGGAATGATAAATTTTTGGTTAATTTCATTGATGTGGAATGTTTATCTATGAATAAATATTTTATGGTGATGGATGCGTAAGGAGTTCTCTAAATAATTTAGGCGATTTGGTAGTTTAAGCTTTTATTGTTTAAGTTGTGTGGATGTCTTTAAAAGTTATTTATGTTGAACTGTTAGCTTTTGTTAGCTTATAAGTTGTGGATGTTGAACTGTTAACTTCTATTCAAGGAATGGATTAATATTCTTTGAGTTATTTATCAAAGATTTTGTGAATAGAAATGTAATAGGAATTTATGAGTTGAGTGATAAGTGTTGTTCTTTAAAAGTGATACAAAAACACATATCAAATTCAATACCATGGAATGCAATATAAAATATAAAATATCACAATTTCATGGAATACAATATTAAATATCATCAACTAAAGTTTGGAATATGATTCATGAAGTGCAATATAAAATAAAATATCATGAAGTGCAATGATTCGCAATTTCAATTTTCATTCAATACAATATAGAATATCATCAACTATAGTTTGGAACAATGGAAACTGATTCATGAATCTTGTAGTGCAGTATAAATACCTAAAAGCTGCTAATTCTCTTCCATTTCCAAAATGGAGTAAGGGTCCCAAAACTAATGTTCAACATCAGATAGAGTAAAAGAGTCATCTTGAAGCTCTTGATTCTAAGTCTGCTCTTCACCTTCTTCAGCCTGTGTCTCAAATTCAACATTCACTATGTCTTTTTTGTCAATGTCATATGTCCCAGTCTCACTGCCCATGACAATGCCACTAGTACCAGCCTTTGGAGTTGGAGTGTTGCACAGACCGGTCCCTCTTCTTTCACATGTGGACCTCCAGATTGCAAGTGCCCTATCAAAAGGAAATTTTTTGATATTATACGCAATTCCTTTCATCCTCAAGCAATTTTCCAAATTCTTGTCTAGTTTGTTTCTTAACTTTGATTTCAAAAACCCTAATTTACTAAAAACTCTTTCATCCTCCATCGACCCCAATATCATTGTTTGACATAAATCAACAAGTTTGAAATATTCTGATATCTTATCACGCAATATTTCACTCTGACCTAAGTTTTTCCAAACCCTTTTTATTGATCCCAGTTCAAAGGCCTTGTCCTTGGCCATGGATTTATATTGGTCCTTAATAGCTACTACAAAATCCCTACATTGCTTTCTTGGCTTATCTTCATTTAAAATTCCTTCTATTTTCTGCTCATTGATTGTTACAGTTTTTGAAAATTGTTCGATCAAGATTTTTACTTGAGCATGAAAAAATATTGGGTTATCTCAGTTTTCCCAAAATTGAGGATACACAATAATCATGGCTTCAAGTATTTCATCTCGAGGGAATCTTTCACGAATCTCTGAGGAAAGATATTTTGCAATTTCCTTCAAATTATCACCAACAGTTTTAACAATGTCTTTAAAATATTCCTCGTTAATAGGTACTTCTCTGCTAGAGCACCTGGTAGTCTTACATTGGTACATTTGTATCTCATATCCACGTACATAGATACATAAATGCACACTTCTATTAAACTGTAAATAATTATCAAGATCATTCAAATCAATAATTTTCTGCCACAAGTTATAATCTACGTCATCTTGTGTTAGATCTAGATATAGATGATTGAGGGCCAAGCATGTATGTTTACGCAGATTGGAATATTCATTAATAAACATAGCTCTATCTTGGGATTTCTTCACAAGACTGTTCATTTCATCCAACATGGGGAGAAGACTAGCTAAAGTCAAGAGTGTCTCTATATCGCTTAACCTATGTAAAAGGTTAGGAGCTTTGTCTACCATGCTGCGATTTTTGTACATCACTCCAATTAAGGATTGATATTCTGAAAGAACTCGTTGTGTTGGTCCATGCAGGGAGATCCATTTGGTATTGACATACTTGAGAAGCTTGTTTCTTGGTGTTATTCCCTCAGCAAAATTCTGAAATTCTGTGAAACATTTGGGACTTCGGAAAAAGTATGCGTGGATCTCACGGACTAGATTTTCAACTTTTGATACTGTAGGAAACTTGCTTAAAATTTTGAATTCCAAATTTATTTTGTGGGCCATGCAGTGAATTCCAAGCATGTATGGTGCACAAGTAGTTTGTAACTTTGTGCAAACACCGGTCCTTTGACCTTGCATCACTACAGCTCCATCAGCTCCTACACACACCAACTTTTTTGCAATTGTCAACTGACCCATACCTGCAATTTCATTCAAATATTTCTTGACTAGTTCAAATATATTATGAGATGTTGAATTTTCCTTCATTTTATGAACACAAAGAAGATGAGCTTGGAAAACATGTT
>VDFB02231931.1:0-14733 GCA_007258455.2 Sequoia sempervirens
TCTAAAAGTCCACATGCCCAAGAATAAACTTTTCCCTTTTTCCATTCTCTTCCATGTTACATCAAACGCTAGTTTTCCATATCATAAATAAATTTTACAAATACTATGAGAGACAGTTTATTAGGGCTTGCTCTCCACCCTACCATAATGGCGTCATGGAGCCTCATGGGCTCTAGCCATACCCCCGAGCAAGGATTATTTTAGCTCCATGATGATAAATGGAGTCTTTTCTCATTTTTACAAAGAAATAAAACTAACAAAGCACAAACTTAATGTATCTAAGTTCTCTACCTTCCATTCTCCACCATGATTCATTCCATATTTCACATCCTTACCACCAATAACAAAGGGAAATAGTAGTAGGAGAGAATAATTATCTCTTTATATGAGGAGGCAATCTCCTTGAACCTTCTTTCCTATTCCAAGCCATCTTGATCATTCTCTACTATCTCCATTAGAGTTCTCCAAGAGGAGAAGTGGGCAATGCCCAAATCTTCCATCTTCTTGAGGTATATAGGAATCTTCCAAACCTACACTCTTTCCCACAAGTTCTCACACATGTGTGAGTCTTGTGCCTATTCCAAGAAATTTTGGGGAGTGGGAGGTTGAGAGTGACAAGTCACTCTTCCCAAGCCCCAACACTTTTTTGAATTCGTCACATTCATGAATGTGGACTTTTGAAGGGTCAAATCATGTCCCAAGGAAAATGTCACATGTCCAAAAGGTCCCCTTCACGTAGGTATAGGTCTTAGGGGTCTATTTTTGCACTAATATCAAAGAAATTGACCATACAACACCCTAAGAAGACAACTTTAAAGGCCAATTCGAAATTCAAGACCTAACTAAGGATTTGAAAACCCTAATAGATCTTACACTCTTAACCACATGAGTATAACAATAAGGATCCAAAAGGTACCTACACTAAGCCACCAATCATTAAAACCCTCTACTCAATTACAACATAAACAAAACCCTAATTACCTCCCAAGTCATAGGGTCAAAAATCAAAATTTCAAAAGATAGATATTTGACTTGGGTCTAGATTGTTCTCCCTTTTACCCTTGGCATTACTCTCATATGCATTTTTCCAAATACATGTTAGGTTAGAAATATAATAAATACCTGTTCAAAATATCAATAAGATCAATTCAATAGTTAGTAAATCATAGTACACATATATATTCATTTCCTTTCCCTATAAAAGATGGAAACTTTGAGCATTCATTAAATAATAATGGAAACCTAACCTTAGCTAAATACTTTATTTACACTACTAAATTTACTCTTGGACACTCCTTCCTATAATAAAATTTATCATTCAACTTGATATCTAATTTATATAATTTTTCCTCAAATTATCCTACCTTAGGTATACCTCTAATTGATTAGAGTCATCTTTTAAATTTACCTTGATGATTCTTGGCTAGTGATCCTTCTGGAAACTTCTCCCTGATCTTCCAAAGTCCTGCTTTATTCCTACCTATTATCATTTCCCAAGTAACATGAAACTTATTAGCGAGATTCAAACTAATATTAGATACACAAAATTTCTTAGCTCATATCGATCTAAGTGTATTCTTCATATGATACTTGTCGAGAATCTAAATATTATCTGCTCACATTCATTCTTAACAGTTTTCCCATTTTCATTTAATGAAGAGAATTTGTCACAATAATCATTTACAATAGTTACTACTAAAATCAAAATATTAAACATGGAATTAGGTTAAATCATCAATTTATTCACCAACAAGAATAATTAAACTTATCAAGGTGTCACACAATTTATAGATAGGGTTGGGCCTCACATCTCCCTCCCCTTAGATTGGACTTCCTCCTGGAAGT
This sequence comes from Sequoia sempervirens, assembly GCA_007258455.2. Taxonomy (NCBI): domain Eukaryota; kingdom Viridiplantae; phylum Streptophyta; class Pinopsida; order Cupressales; family Cupressaceae; genus Sequoia; species Sequoia sempervirens. The sequence continues at coordinate 1,846 of VDFB02231931.1, forward strand.
CGTTAAGGTTTGGAATCCTAATTCCTAGTATGGAAACACACATGACAAGTTAAATATACTAATTATCTTACCATAAAGGTACAAAACATTAATTCATCATTACATGTGTAGGGACACCACTTCCATAATCCAATCACCTAAATACTTAGAACATAATTTTTCATCATAAAACATTTATTCGATATACTCACAATATAACAAATACTAGTAGTCATCCATGTTGTTAACATTCTTGATAAAAAAAAATACACCAACATATATCCAAACACATTATCATCCTTGGATACCCTTCAAGGTTCCCTTTTGCATTATAAACATCACTCATGATGTTAGAAACTATTTTTGTTCCAATATCAATTCATGTCTCAAGGAATATTAAATTTGCATCATTTGTTGTTATCTTTGTCACATAGTTCACAGGTACGACACATCACATTTACTTGCAATTTTCACATGTACACACAACAATAGCAAGGATGCTCTTCCCAATCGGGTGCACCTATCCTCATACAAAGGATGCTCTTCCCAAATTAGGTGTGCCTATCCTCATACAACCACACAATTTACAACACAAGGCTCCCACAATGGGGTTTATAAGGATGGATATTCTTGGATACCACTCGAGGCCCTTCTCTAAGGACTCCTCCATATAGATAAGAATAATCATAGAATGAGGGAAGAATGGATTAATGATCATCCCATACCGGTCCCATTCACAACCCCTTTCAAAATAATTCCCCAACACATCTACTCCCCTATACGACCTGCCAGGGAACCCCCCAGAATATGGCAGTTTACAAATTCCACATTACACCACACATGCCAACAAATTTGCAACCAAGGAGAAAGCCTCAAACTGAATAACACAAGATCATAAACCAAAGTTTCAATAAAACTCCCAAGAGGGAACTTATAAATTCAAGAGAAACAAAATAAGGATAAATTGTAGCTACATTGCAACTTTCCAATCATAATTCAAAGGAAAAATTAAACAAGTCCTTGAGGCAAATCGGACTATATAACAACTTCCAAATGGCTAAATAGCCTAAGTACATAAATGTAAAATTACACATTGCTGGCACATAATAAAATAAAACATCAATCAAGAATTACAAATAATTCATATTTCAACTATAAAATTTGCACATTACAAGCACCACGTGACTTGATAAGCCACATCATTAAGTGTGGGCTAAAAAGCTAGAATTAAATTAGATAATTTTTTTTATATTGGGTTTTTAGAGTTTTCGAAAAAGAGAAGAGATATCTTTTATTTAATTCCAAAATTGTGAGTTGGGGATTCACGGGGAAGATTTGGATAGAGGTTGCACAAAAATAATTGCTCTTAATTATTGGATCTTCTGAAGTATTCTGGGAAGTTATTTCATTCATTTGTTTTCGTTATTCTAGAGAGATTTTCTGAAAGGAATAGTAGGTTAGAAATCCGAGCAAGGAAATCTGGAGACAAAGTTCTGAAGGAAGGAACATAGGTTATTCATAAGGCTATCTGCATCAAGCGTAGCTTCATACAGTTTTCATCAACGCAGGACTCCAGGTTCCACTTGCTTCTTCTTTAGTTTTCTTTTTCAAAAGAAAATAAATAAATAAATGAATAAATATGTTTGGTCAATAGAGGAAAAGAAAATTTGTGCGAAAAATCTAGTGGTTATTAGATATCAAATCAGTAAGGGAAAAATTATTGTGATCTTGAAAATTATGTCTGTATCTTTTTATGATTTTTATATGAAAGTTTGTTTTTCCCTATGAAATAAGTGGTTGTTAAAAAATATGGTGTTATATATATATATATATAAAAAAAAAAATTCAAGCATATACTTGGTACTGTGAATGTACTACTGCGAATATCTATGTCATTGATCTATATAATATATATACATATATGTATATACAATCTTCTTTCTCTGCTCATATATATATATTTATATTTATAGTTTTTTAAAGAAAAATTTTTATTACGATTGGTTCAATTTTTTTTGGGCTGAATGATTACTACTAGCATCCCTACCATGCATTGGGTTACTGTTTACTTTTTAAAAACAAAAAAAAAGATTTATAAACATTATTTATATATGGGTTAGGGGGATGGTTGGGCGTACCACAACCCCCTCTCCCACCGTAGCCACCGGTGCCACAAAAAAGTCCATATGGACTGTTCGTGAATACGCTTTGACTGAAATTTGTGGCTATAGTCCCTTTTATTATTACAATTTATAATTTTAAATTTGTTATATATATATATATATATATATTGGTTTATATATGTATATTTATTATTTTTTAAGAATTTGATTTGTATTAATTTATTTTTTTATATCTGTATATTTATTATTTTCTTAGAATATTATTTGTATTAATTTATATATATATATGTAGCCTTGTATAAGTGTGTATATATACGAATATATATTTATGTATATAGATATATATACATCGAGTATATATGTAAGTTATAATGTTTTTTTTTAATATATAATGGTGAAATTATGAAACCAACTATATTGATTTATGGAAAAAGATTAGACAAATACCATTGAATTGTTATTTCAAAATTTGTATCATGGGAATTGTCTTTGTGTAATCGAATAAAAAGTATTGCTGATTTTGATTGATTTGAATTTGAAATCCTAGGAAACTGTTTATTTTGCCATTTTATTATTTTGGGCTTTTCCTTTCGATGTGGGAACCCTGTGGTAATTGTGAACCCAATTTTAGTTATTGTGAACCTTAGTTCCAGAGGCGTGATTTAATCATTGAATGTTATCCTTGTTTTGTGTGTACTCTTGAGGTTGAAATTTATTAGTATTATTATTTTAGAAGGGTTGTACGACATTGTGGTCATTTTGATTATGAGTTACTACAAGATGGGAAATGCCTCGCATGTCTTGGTTTTGAGTTATATGCTTTATTCATTATGGTACAACCCTTGCCTTGTTTTGGTTTATGTTTGGGGTCTTAGGGAGAGTGGCTCTTCATGGGGGCCAGCGCCTCAAAAGGAGGAAGAGCTCAAGATAACCCACGTAAGATTAGTATAACAAGTGAAAACCAAATAATAGAATCTAGGGGGATGGGTATTAAAACGTAAAAGATAATAATTGGATACCTCGTCTATGCATTAGGGCTATCATAGACTAATGGTAGGCTGAGAAGGCCATGGTCAGAAAAGTCGTAACCTCATCTTCATAAGAGGTTGACAGCTTTGCATGAGCTACCCTATCGGGCCAGCGCCTCAAGTAGGAGGAAGGGCCAGGATAACCATAGATGGGGGCCGACATCTCAGGTTGGAGGAAGGGCCAAGATAACCCATGTAAGCTATGCGATGACACTCTCCACTAGACACCCTTATGCCTTATTTCTTGTTACCTCTAGAATTGTATTCTATTTGTTGTTTCAGTTTCATTTGGTAATGTTTCATGATTATTCTTTGGATACTTGGCTAATAGTTATTGTCTTTTTTTGATGTGATGAGATTTATGGCTTTAAGTTATTATGTTGACTCATGAATGTTGTAAATTATGTCCTTCATAATCCTTGATGTTGTTTTGGAATTATTGTATATGTTGTCTTTTATTGGGATTGGTTTTGGCATTCATGGTTGTGATTTCTTCCTTGTCACCTCTGAGCACGGGGGGTGGGTTATTTATAACCCACGTGGTTGGGTGGAATGTGCTCCCCACCCGTTGGGTTCCCTATAAGTATCCTTTCTTCTTAACATTTCTCAGTTGGAGCTTGTACCAGTTGTTCACTTGGTAATTCAGATGTTACTGTACTATGTATTATCCCACATGTATGGGAGATTTACTGTAATTCATTTATCAAGATTATGTAATGTAATGTTTAAATGATGATGTATTATTTAGGAACCTTTGTAAACATTATGGTTTGTGATTCATTATGATTGTAATATGTGATGTAATGATACTGTTACTTATGGTTCATGGATGCACTTCTGTAAATGGATGTTGTAGTATTATGATGAATGTAATTTTTAATAAGTTATTCAGTTTCATCTTTTACCTTTTTGTTAATAGTTGTTTTGCGATGTGACCTCGCGTGCCCCAGAGAGCTAGACGTGATAATGTTAATGTGCAATGTGAATATTTTTTAATGTTTAGTTCCATGTTTACTTTGTATTTTAAAAAAAAATTGTTTGCAATGTTTGTTCTCTGGGGTTTGCACAATAGGAGTTACATAAGGATCTTATTTACGTCATGATCATTGTCGAGGAAAAAATAATCTTCTTTTGGAGAAAAATATACCCATTCCCATACTTTGTGACCTCTTTACTTCTGACAATCCTAGCCATAAGTTTAATAGTTGACCTAACATTGACAAATTTACTTGCCTCATTCTTACTATATCACTTTCTAGCAACCTTTAGTTGTCAAATGAATAAAATAAGGATGATGATGTTAATGATGGTTGGGAGCGATTTGATGTCAGTCTATACCTTGTGGTATATGGGGTAAACTGGAAGGCGGGGACCCTCCTCTCCCTCCAACTATTATTCTTTCTCTTGTCATTTAGCAACCTATTTGTTAGTGTTATTTCTAATTCTTTTCTATATGAAATTTAAGAATGTAACTTTTTTCCATCCACCTTTTTATTTGTGAACATATATAATATTATTTATAATTAATAATTAGATATAATAAAATTTTCCTCTCAAACAAATTTTTAATAAAAATGACAACAAAATTTTTTAAAAATAAACTATTTCTATACCTTTTTAACACTCCCAATGATTAAGATGCCCCTTACTAAAGAGGAATTTAACACACTTTACAAATTGTTTGATTAAATGGATGTACACTCACTACCAATATTCCTAATTAATAGGAAGTCAAAATCACTTTGGCGTGAGGCTAAAATGATTTGGTAGTGTTGAAATGGATAGTCAAGGCATTCATTGCTCACTCACTAAGATGGAACACAATCACTTTCACATGAGATTAACAAATTGCTCATCATGCACACATTGAGAGCGGTTATTCTCTTTTAAGTATTCAACGATGCATAGTCATACTACAACAGCCTAATAAGATAAACATTGATTGTTAGTTTATTCTTTTTAGCCCCCTTATTTTGTTATTGATGGTTCATTATTCTAGGAGTATTGGTGGTATGCAGTATGCATTTGATTTACAATGGCTTTGAAAGTAAGCAAGTTCCTTATTATTGACATGGGAAGAGATGGTGCTCAGTGTTATAGGTGGTATTGGAAAAGACTAAATTATGGACGTGAGCCTTAATGTTGGATTGATGCTCTACTTAGTGTGGGAATGCCAAGGCTGATTTTGTGAAATGTCATTGAGTTCTTGCTCCATCAATTTCACGTCATCCAATGAGAGACCAATGATTGGGTTCGATTTGGAGGTGAAGAAATAGATTATATGAATGTTCAGATAGGTAGTAGTAGAGTTGGAATCTTGTTTTAAGTTCATTGTACAATGATATTGTTTATTAGTTAGTTTATTTTGGTGTCTAATAAGTATGTGTTAATAAAAAATCTTATCTTGTATCTTAAATTTGAGAGCAATTTATATGTCAAACTATTAATATTTAATAATAAACATAATATTTCCAAAATAATCAGCACATAAATTTTATCTCACCTTTATGTAGTAAATAAAATAACTTCAAGTTATTAATAAACATAATATTTCTAAAATAAACATCACATAAATTTTATGTCTCCATTTATAGTGAATAAAATAACTTCAAATTGATATCTCTTGACATTTTAAAAATGCATGTATGTAAGATATCTATCCTAATTAAGTTGTATAATTAAACATAGAAGATAATTGAGAATTTCATTTTGTAATGGTGGAGTTATTAAAGTGTAGAGATTAGAATTAAGATGTGGATAAATAGTAAAAGTTGAAATTTGGTAACTACTATTTAATAAAAGAAATGTATTACATGGTCACACATATTTTCTTCTCTCATTTTTTACACGTTTTCTTCCTTATTTTTGACATATTTATATTTTTAAAATTTAAATGGTAAATAAACGTAAAGTTTCACAACTACTTAAATTAGAAGAAAAATTAAAAAACATGGAACCACTAAATCCAAAAATAACTCCTCATTTTATTTTATAGTGATTGTTGAACAAAATTAGCTAAATACCCACATGGGACTATGATATTATAAAAATTATTTACTCATACTATTTTCTAATGTGCACCATAGAAACTTGTTATTATTATTTTTAAATAGTATTTTAATTGTGAAAATTATATATCCATGTCTATTTCTATTTATGTTTCCTTATTTTCTTAGAATTATATAACAATAAATGTTTACTCTTTTATAAATTTGGGTTGATTCTCCTATATCATTAGTCATTCTATTTATATATTCTTCCACAATCAACACCATCTTGTCCATATCCATAAATATCTTTGCATATCATTAACATTTATTATGCTCATTATTTCCCTCTATTTCAAGATGTTCATTTTTTCATTAGTGTTACTGTGTCCATGTCCCAATTATGGTGTGTCATCAATCTTGCACTACTCGATCTAATTTTTATTTTTCTAAAAAGTTACTTATATTTTGTTGAATCCTACTCATGTTATTCCTATCATGCATTCAATTGATGCATGTCTTGCATAATTTTTTTTGTGTCTTAGTATTTAAATACATTCAATATTCATTCATCATTGACATATATATAATATTTATTTGATCAATTATTAACAAAGAATGCTAAGAACTCTTAATTTGATACATTAAATCAATATATATATATATATATATATATAACTAAAAAAAGTAGTCATAATAATGGGTAGATCTAGTCAAAATTGAAATCTATGTTATTTGATAGCATCCCCTAGGTTTATTTAAACACTAGCAATTGTTAGTAACTAGCACAAAAATAGGGGATTCAATGAATTAGGAATAATAAGTGCATGGTATTTTGTGTTAGATCCATACCAACATAAATGCCTCATATCTATCATGGATTTTATGTATAATTGAATTGGCATATTCATTCTAATTTTAATAACAATTATAGACAAATAAGAACCAATTTTAGTTTTAATATTTACTCATTTTACAACTACATCAAAATCATCTTCCATATAATTTTCTTAGAGTTGAGTACCCTTATCCATCACATTCCCTTTGTGTAATCAACCATTTATTTTTTTGATGTTTATACCTTCATCTCTATCATCTAATTTTTTTATCTACTTATTACTAGCATGAGTTAATTAGTCTAGATAATTTAGTATGGAAATATTTTTTCCTTCACATTTGTTATGAACTCATTCATGCTTACACCCCCTAGGATTTGATCTTAAGGATATACCTTGTTTGATTTTAATATTTTTAGATAATATAGTTCTTATTTATTATCATTTCTAAATTTATTAGGATTTGATTTATATACTTATGTTCTTTGATTAAAGGGTTTGGAAATGCTTTATCTCTCTTTCTTTCCTCCTTCCCTATCCTAATTTATCCTAATGTATCCTTTTATATCTTTCTCCATGGATGGTTTACATGCATTATCTAATTTTTTGGGATGTTCCTATATTTCATGTCATAAAACACATCCATTCTTGATAGACTCATGATATTTAATGCTTTGGATGCAAATATTTATCCTATGGATGTATTGCATATCCTATCTTTCATTTAGTTAGTTACTTCTTAATCCCTTCTACTATATAAGCTCAAAAAATTTAACTATATACTCTATGATGATCTTGTGAGAGTGAATGAAATTCAGTTGGAAATATATCTAACCATAGAATATTCTACAAATATTTTTTCAAATAATTAGAATAGATATGTCAAGATATAAACATTGATCCATATTCTAAAGAACTTTTTGTATACCTAAATATTGTCTAGAAATTATTATTCATCCACACCAACCCATATGCAATATGCACCTTATTTTACATCATTCCCATAAAATTAATTTCTAACATCATCCTTGGGCACCCATGGTTTCATTCAATTTAATATGTTGTCTATTTTACATAAGTTTGTAAATTTTAGTATAAAATAAAATTTATGTCACATGTAAATCGATCCTCAACCATACAATGAATACAAACTAAAGAATAATTCTAAGAGTTATATTACACAATTTAACCACCCTTTAAACCATGAATATACCTCTTTACAAGGTGATAAATAGGTTCCACAAGATTTGATTCCTCGTCCATTCTTGGTTGATATCATGTTGATTCTAAAGCTTGATATTCAATTTATTTACATGGTTTGATTCATTCATGTTAAAAATTGAGGCATAAAATGATGAAAATCAGGTATATCTTTGTGCATGAAATTTTCTCTAAAATTGTTTGATCTACAAATATACCACGTCTTCATCACAAACCATTTTTTTAACCATTTTTTTAAGAAAAGGATATAGATACATAATCATGCATAGATTGGGATGTAACTTTTATAAGACTATAAAAGAATGAATAACGATAGAAATACTTATTGGACAACAAGAGTCTAGATGACTTCATCAGGTATATAAGGACTAGACAAATAAAAATAAAATGGAATAGAACCTCAATTCAAACCTAGTAATAATCCTAATTTTTGGCTAGTCTTTCGACACACCTGTAATGCCCCATCTTAATAACCTAATATTGTTGCAATTGTGTAATAAAGGTGTAATAATTTTTTTTTTTTAAGTTTAATTATTAAGTTAATTAGTTGCGAACAATCGTTAAGTTACTAAACGTTACACTACTTAAGTTTTCCATAAGTGACTTAAGTATTTCGCATTGCACAATAATAATTAACATAAAACATTTAAAGATAAAGATTGCATTTCATTTGATTACCATTCATAATAACATAAAGTTCAATCATGTTTCCATACATTGCATTTGATAATTATACAATACTCATCCATCTAATGAGGTAGTTCAAATAATAGTTACAATTACAATTACATTGTTCACCTCTTATACAATTGAGGGATGCCTTCATATACAAGTTTACAATATACAATGATGAAATAAACATAAATTTCCATGTGCGAGCTCTCCATCCATGAAGCTCTCCATCCATGAAGCTCTCAATGCCATGATCATAAAATGGGGACCCAACGAAGTAAGGTGCACATTCCACCTAACCATGTGGTACCTGTAGGTCCACCCCCATGCTAGGAGATAGTAATAAGGTTACCTAGACCTAATCTACTAACACTAGACACAAGTTGTAACACCCCGTCGTGCTAACCCCAAAGGACAATTAAACAATAAACATAGAACAATTTTTATTTTTTTTAAAGTAAACATAACATACATGTAATAAACATTAAATCATAACATGAATTTCATTTAAGTAGATTCATTAGCACATACATCCCTTGGGGTACATGAGGAGTCATTACGAGACTCAGATACACATAATGACAATAATAAGAACCAAAGATATAAACATTAACAAAGTAAATATTAAAAAATATAACACATACAAGATAAATCATTGAAAAGAAACCATCTGAGTACACAAATACAACATATGCATAATTAACTTAACACATTGAATTACAATTGCCATGGCCAATAATCGCACCAAGTTAAAATTACATTGTAGTACAATCCTCAAGATGTATAATGATACAAAAGTGTGTCCAAACATAAATGGAAACCATACATAAGATAACATGATACAAATAAATAGATGAAAACTGGCTCCAAGACAGATACAACTCTAGAGTCGTTGCAACCGCACCAATCCGCACCTCTCGATCCTTGACTGGGGACCCAATGGGGTGCTTAGCATGTTCCACCTGACCATGTGAGTCTGTAGACCCACCCCCCATGCTAGGAGCTAACAAGAAGAGTCCTCAACCAAGAACATCCAAACACGAAAACCACAAGACTCCACAACATACAAAAGTATCATAAAACTCAAGGATTACAAAGACATAATCAACAACAACCAAGAGTCATTAAAATAACTTAAAATCATACATCTCATCACATAAATCAAAGCAATGACCAGTAACAAGTAACCAAAGGATGATCATGAAACACTTCCAAATCAACTGAATTAATAAACATAATACAATTCCAAATTGCAATTAAACAACACCATAACATCATATCACAGTATCATAAGATACAAGATCATAAATCAAATATAAATGAGATCATAGAAGACCACAAAACATACTAAAGATTTATTAAAACTATAATCATAAATCAATTTAAATCAATTCAAACAACAATCTAAACCAACTCCCATAACCCACTTCCAGAGGAACACAATAAAGTAAAACAAATGGGCAACTAAGGAAGAGTGTCATCGCATAGCCTACATGGGTTCTCCTGGCCCTTCCTCCAAACTGAGGCGCTGGCCCCCATCTATGGATCTCCTGGCCCTTCCTCCTACTTGAGGCGCTGGCACCATAGGGTAGCTCATGCGGAGCCGATAACCTCTCATGAGGACGAGGTTATGACCTTGCCAACCACGGCCTTCTCAGCCTTCCATTAGTCTGTGGAAGCACTAATGAAGACGAGGCATCCATTTAAAAAAAAAATCTTATTATGATATTACTACCCAACCCTCCTAAGTTAATTATTACGTTTTCACTTGATTACCAACTCACTCATGGGTTCTCCTATGCTCTTCCCCTTACACGGGGCGCCGGCCCCCACTAGGACCCACTCTCCCTAGAGACCCAACAACATAAAAAACCAAGGGTTGTACCATCATAATTTGAACCAAGAATCACAATAGAGAAGCATGTGAGGCATTACCCATCTCACTCCAAAAACATAATCAAAGTCTCAACAATTCCCATACAACCCTTGCTCAAAATCATGAAACCAAAACACTTGCCACATCAATGGCACATAAAGAGAGAGAACATCAATTATCAATCATCTCAAGCCTCTGGAAGCCAAAAGAATGAAAACCCACAAACAAGGGTAAAATGAAGCAACATGAGAATTTCTCCAATAATTCCAACACAAGGATAATATTTCCTCAAATATAAGAGTAGCTCAGAAAAGCCATACAAGGGAAGATTCATCAAGACCCATCCACAAATCAACAATGGTGTCACCTCAAATAGGAAAACGCACAAGAAAATCAACCTTTAATTCAACGAAATCACTTAATGAAACCAAAAGCCACCAACTAGGTATTCCATGGGAGACCTCAATTTTCTCCTCACAAGAATCCCCTTATGATGGTACACAAATCACCTTCATAAAATCAACAACATAGCAATGACAACAATAATTGCAAGGCCACAAGAACTATTTTCAATTTAAATATAATGAGTGAATACATTAAAATAAGATCAACAACTCCATCTAGACTACATAATCAACTAAGATACAAAATAAATCAAAAATTCAAGAAGATCAACTATCCACAACTCAAAAACCAAAAAACAAGTTCCCAGTTACATTGCAACACAAATTAAATGACAAAGGATTCCTTGAATCAAAATTGATCTCCAAGGGCATTCACACCAATACGGTAACATCCAAAAACTATCCTTCAATAATAGAGATGAAAGCATGCAACTAGGCATCCAAGGGACCAATTAAAGAACACCTTAAATACTCAACCACTCACAACCCACAAAAACACTTGCATAACAACAACCACAATTCAAATGAGAACAAAATTTATTAACCAATCAATTAACGACCAGAACTAAATAAATTTACAACTTCCCCAACGAAATTACTCAATTAACTAAAACAATCCAAGATAACCATCACAAGTATTCTAAAATATTTATCCATAAAGAGAACTTACAAATCAACCATTAAATGAATATAAAGGAAGTCAATTTTCAAAGATTAAAATCCCATTTCACAAATAAACTATCCAATTTGAGAATATCCTACTCAATCTCTAACCATGCCCATACATTTAAATTTCCCCTTTCATTTATCAACAGAATTGAAAACTACTTAATAGCTGGATAGTTAACTCATTATTATTTCCGAACTACTTATGTCCAAAACATTATTTCCATTTTCCTTTCATCATACTAATTTAACACTCACTTCCAATATTTAAATTAATTGTGAAAACCACTTAAGATCAATTGTTTATACTTTAAAATGACAATAATATCAATACTCTAAATACTTAAACTACATATTAGAACTTACCACCTAAGAAAATCTTAAATCTATCTAAATAAATTTACACACAATAAAAACCTTTTTTAAAACCACTATATCTACATCTATTTTAATTCTTTTGAAGGAAGGAAAGTAGAAAGAGAATAAATCTTTTCTAAGAATTCAACAAATCTACAAGACTTAACTTCATAAATAAAATAACTTATTCAATTTTATATTAAATTCTATTTCCACCCTATACACATTTAAAAATAAGAATTAGACAATCAATGCTGATATATATATATATATATATATTCACAAATTGCCCTTCTACTATATTATCCTATCAAATTTCACAATTTAACAAATTAATAGGAATTATTTTCTATTTCAAAATATTCACTCAAAACAAGAATTAAATAAATCAATGCTGCCATATATTCATAAATTGATTTTTCTACTAACTTATCTTCTTATAGTTGGTAATTTAATAAATCAATAACAAAAAACAGATTTCTTTCTATATTATTATTATTTCCATTTTAAACAGATTCTGTTTTATTTTAAAAAAAGAAATAGAATGTTTTATTTTGACAAAATTAAATAATTAGTGGAATCTGAATAAATAAGTTTAATAAATATATATATACAAAATAATTCAAAACAAATATAATACAACAGAAACTTGAATCTTAATTAAATTTTTCTTTTGATGCTATCTTTACATTTATATATATATGTGTATACATTTATATATATATATATATATATATAT
>VDFB02231932.1:0-16909 GCA_007258455.2 Sequoia sempervirens
AGACCTTCCTGATGCAATCGACCTCTTGTTATCACCAATTGATGAAAGATACAATGCTCCAATGATGCCTCCAATGTCTCCAATCAAATCCTCAGCAAAATTGGCCAGAGGCCACAAATTTTGTGCAAGTGAGAAGTCTAAAGTAACCTCTCCCTTAGCTGCAATAATTCAGGTGATATTTCACACCCTCAAAATTGCTATCAATAGGAAGTTTCTATTTCCTATGATAAAAAGCAATCTGTAGAAGCCCTAAGCTCCACAAGATGAACCAACAACAACATCCAAATCTGCCTTGCTGAGAATGAAGCCCAAGATGTCTATTTATTCTTTTTCCCTAATTTCTCCATAAGCTTCTAGAATATTATTTTATTTTATTTAAGTGACTTTATAATATATTTTAAAATCAAGTCACTTTATTAAATTAATTAAATATAAGGTCACCTTTTAATTTTAATTTTATTTGATAACCTTATAATTAATTAACTTAATACCACTTAATGATTTAATTAAAGTAACTAATAAGTCATCCTCCTGAAAATCATTATTTTGGAAAACATAATTAATTAAATTAATTAAATCAAATTACCTCCAAAAACGGGGACATTACAATCCGCCCCTCCTGAAATTGCTTGTCCTCAAGCAATTCACCACCTAGATCCCACAAGAACTACATAATGTCCCTGTCATCACCAAACAATTCCTGCAACATTTGCACAAGCTGAAACTGTCGGACCAACTCAATACCATCACCAAGTGCTGCAGAAGTATAAGCCTCAAGTGGAAGCAAGCCAAGAGACTGATCAACCTTGCCTCCAAACTTCGTACAAAATAAACTATCATCCAAACTATCCATCACATGCGCTCCTGAATTGTGCATCCTAAATAGGTCATGTACATGAGAATAAAAAATGAAGCTGTAAGCATTCCTCACCATGTACACCTCTAAAATCTCCTCTGTGAGTCTCGTTTGCAATCCCGATGCACTAGTAGGATCACAAATACTATCAACAATGCTCATCTCAAGACTGCAATCAAGAGAGCTATCATCATCCAAGCCATAGAGTGGATTGTCATATGACCAAGTGGCTTCCACTTCGAACAATGGATTGAGAATCATCTCATGTTTCTCCTGAATCACCTTCTTCTTTCTCTTACTATCTAGCCCTCTGATAGAATGCAAGCCTCCATCCATAATACCCCTCAATACATGCCTCCTACCATCAATCTCAAAAGACATTTCCATCTTAGGTACATCAAGGGTAAATACTCCCAAGTCCTGGAGCCACTTCATTCCCAAAACTATGTCCATCTCTCCCATGTTGACCACATAAAAATCTGAATGTAACTCATAGCTATTCAATTTCAAGGTGATATTAGCAACCTTTCTGGTGCATGCGAGGGTATATCCATCCACTACTCGAACTCTGAATCCATCAAAATCCTCAACCTGAAGTCTGCACCAAGCTACAAAATCTCCATTAATAAAGTTATGTGTCGCACCAATATCAAGCATAGCGATGCAACGCTGTCAATCAACTATCCCTATGAACCTGAATGTAGTCTCATCCTGAACATTGGCAAGAAATGCCATGGGAGCAGAAGTCTTCTCATCCTGATCAAGTCCTGAAGCAACCTGCTAATCCACATCATCAGAATCGGAGTCCTCAAAGTATGCCCACATGAAATGGTTTGCCTTGCCCTTAGGCCTCAAAGGGCAATCATGATCCTTGTTGTAAGGCTCCTTGCACCAATAGCATAATTTCCTCTTCCTCAACTCTTCTCGTGTCTCCTCATCCATCATAGGTGCTGATTTCTTTTTCTTGTCTGATTGTTGAGGAGTCTCATTGCTTGTTGAAGGGATTTCCTTATGCAAACTCTTGCTCTTTGGTGCTGCAAACTCCATGCTCCTAGCCTTCTTCATTGCCTCCTAAAGAGTAGGAGGATCAAAGGCTTTAATCCATCCTCTCATAGGCTCCAATAAGCCCTCCATAAATAACACCACTAGTCGTCTCTCTGAGATGTTGGGAACCATTACTGACAATCTCTGAAAGTCCCCAATGTAGTTCTCCAAACTCCCAACTTGCTTGAGTTGAGCCAAATCTCTGAAGTATGATTCTGGGTCCTTCTTGTCAAAGCGTTCCACTAATCTATCCACAAACCCCTGATAAGATGTGATCTGATTATGCTGCAATGTAACTAACCCATGATACCACCATTCGTGCGCTGCACCCTCCAAATGCAAAGTGGCATACTTGATGGCTTCCTCTTCTGTCATGGGTCAAAGAGCCAAGAAAGTATCCAACTTATGAATCCATGACTGTGCAGTAGTCTTGCCACTTCCATCAAACATGGGAAAAATAAGTTTATTAGTAGCTTGCTTAAGATCCTTATTTTGATTCCGAGGTCTCCTCTCCTGTTGAGACCTGTAGTAGTCCATCCTCGTTTGTACAAAATGATCAAAATGCATGAGCTCTCGAGCTCCTGGTGTCAATAGTTGCCATTCATCATGAGCAACCATATATGCATTAGCGAAGGTAGGCTCCTCAACATCTTCAACATTATCTTCTACTGCACGTTCTTCCCTCAAGAAAGTGGGTCGTGCAGGTCTATCTGTAGTGCGAGAAGATGCTCTTTGTACTCTCCTTGATCCTGCTATGCTCCTATCATCTTCATGATCTTGGGGCTGCCTCCTAGGTAAGTTCAACTGCTGTAGAGTGTTTTCAAGCCGCTGAAGTACCCCACATACCTGCTGCTGACCATCCCTTAGACCCCTCAAAGTATCAAGTACCTCTCTATCATCATCTCTTCTTCCATTTCTAGGAGGACTTCCCTCTCTTCTTTCCTCCATAGGACCACCAATCTCTTTGTGTCTTGCTACAACAGCTGCTGATAAAGCGTCTTGCGTTTGTTTTCTTTCTTCTCTAGCTGTATATCTCTTGGTCCTGTCACTTTGTTGCATAAATGAAGACAATTTCTGACCCAAAGGATGGCAGGAAACCGCTTTGATACCACTATAATGAGCCTTGCTCAAACTGACTACAATTTGCCCCAATTTGTAGATTTGTAATTTCTTCAAACACTTTGTATGCAATGTGTAATGTAACTGATATGTTGTTTCAGTTTACAAGATGAAATGCCAAATGATTTTGAATGCTTAAACTAACTTCTACCACTACTATGCACGCTTCTAATTGTAATACAATGGTTCTTTGCAATTTAGAATGCATTCAAATGAGAAACTAAGTGAAAGTATTGCATCTACAGCCTATAAGCATTCTGTCATACAATTGTCATGTATCTGCCGATGCAGTCGAGGGGTTATGAATACATCGAGTGGATGAGCAACTAATATCTTTTTATTTGAATGCAAACTCCCATTCACGATTAGAATGTATGTAGGGCCAAGACTCATTCATGAATCCATTACAGCGAGAAATCTGGTATGCAAGATAACCATCTGGCCCTTACTTATTATAAAATGCAATAAATTTCAATGCTAAATAAAACGTAAATAACACCCTAGGCTACAACTACAAAATATTATAATGAGGTCAATGGCCCGATAAAGAACGAGGAATATGTAGATGTTAGATTCCCCCACAAATACAATAGATATGCCTCCCTATGTTGATCGCCTAGCTGTTATTTGAAGTTGCCTATGTTTGGAGAAAAGGCAACCAATATGCAAGGTTAGGACCCTCTTCCAATGCTTGAATCAAACTCACTATCAACAGCCCTTAGTCTAAATATGTGTCGATAATATACAAATGATCACAGCTCTTTGCTTCCTTTCTTGTTGACTGCAGGTTTATATCTGACTTTCCCTGGTTCTCATGAAGCTAATATAAGCTGATGACACCTCTTAAACAGCCGCCCAAACCCTCTAATATAGTTGCCAAGCCACCATGGATGAAGTTCCCCCACTCTCATGCCAAATCAAAACCAAATGAGACTTCCTTATGCAAAATCGTGGCTCTTGCTGCAAACTAATGATGACTGTAATAAATCAGCAATGACTGAGAATGATTAATGCTGCAAATCGAACCCAAAATGATGAAGACTCCAATCACCAAAATGTCTTCAACAATACTCCAAGTCTCTAACAAAATTCGATGCAAGATAGAGCTCCCTTATGCAAGCTTCGTTACTTGTATATGATGGTAATAATAATGGTAAAATATCATATCAGAATTCTGGGAACATCTGATATAAAAATCTGAATATACAATAGATCTTCCTGATGCAAATCGACCTCTTGTTATCACCAATTGATGAAAGATGTAATGCTCCAATGATGCCTCCAATGTCTCCAATCAAATCCTCAGCAAAATTGGCCAGAGGCCACAAATTTTGTGCAAATAAGAAGTCTGAAGTAACCTCTCCCTTAGCTGCAATAATTCAAGTGATATTTCACACCCTCAAAATTGCTATCAATAGGAAGTTTTTGTTTCCTATGACAAAGAAGCAATCTGCAGAAACCCTAGGCTCCACAGGACGAACAACACAACAACATCCAAATCTGCCTGCCGAGAATGAAGCCCAAGATGTCTATTTATTCTTTTTCCCCAATTTCTCTAGAAGCTTCTAGAATATTATTTTATTTTATTTAAGTGACTTTATAATATATTTTAAAATCAAGTCACTTTATTAAATTAATTAAATATAAGGTCACCCTTTTAATTTTAATTTTATTTGATAACCTTATAATTAATTAATTTAATACCACTTAATGATTTAATTAAAGTAACTAATTAGTCATCCTCTTGAAAATCATTATTTTGGACAACTTAATTAATTAAATTAATTAAATCAAATTACCTCCAAAAAGGGGCATTACATTATGAGCATTTAGATGATGATAGTGTATTGATTAGTGAAGCTAAAATCCAAAAATAATTGTAGTTAGGGGTGGATTGTTTGTCTATTTTTGTCTTTTTATTACTCGGTCTAAGTGGTTTGTTATTTTTTGCTAGTGGTGTCTAGGTATGTGGTTGGTGAACATTTTCTTCTTGTTATATTGTGTATTTGGCAATCTTTTGTTGGTTTTAAAGGGTTTTAGAGGTCCCTTCAAAACCTATTTTAGTTAATTAATAAAAAAATTGATTATTGAGTTTATAGTTTATTTGAGTGATGGAGATTTATAATATGTTGATTCATCTTTGATTTTTTTTTTTTATTCAAGGGTGGCAGCTTTATTTGGAGCTATGAACTAGAATACAACCATTCAACAATACCACCCAATGGGATTTGAACCTTGGTGGCAAGAACAACAATGCCACCTATAAACCATCACACCATGCCAATACCGGTGATTCATCTTTGATTTTAATATCATTAATTAATGGACTTAGCACATGATTTTATTGATTATTTCTCTTCACCTAGTTTACTTAAGGATGATATGGACTTTTTTTCATCTTCTCATGAACTATCTTTCTATATATTTCTGGCTTAGATACTATCTATATAGCTTATGCATCTACTTGTCCTACCTTTCATTCCATGTCATCTCCTCTTAGAGAGATGCTTGCTTTTCATGCTAAGGAAACTTCATAAAATTATCATGAACTTGGACATACATCTATTAGAAATTAGATCTACAGGTCAACATATCCCAATTTGACACCCACTTTTAGCACTTAATGTAGTTTAACCTCCTACACTTAAACTTACCTCTAAGATGTATAAGGAATTTGACATTATTATGCAACTTAAAAATACACAAGCTAAAGTACCTCTTTGGGATTTATTATGTACATGATTTTTTATAAGGATATCATATAAAAGATCGCAAAAAATGCTAATTCTTCAAATTTAGTGACTTCATTGATTGAATCTATTAGCCATATGGAATATTTTACCATTTTATTTGATGACATGGAACCACCACATAAGTTAATTATTAATAAAGAAACACATTGCACAAAGTGATGAGATATGGAAAGTTGAGTTTATATAATACTCCTTGGTTGAGAATGGATCTAGTTTGAACATATGTAACGAGGATTGTCTAAAATAATGGACATTCCAAAATTGTAGCAATTTAATCTTATTATTAGAGGATTTGACAATGTTGGTTGATACCATATGGGTACCATTTTTCTTCCTATTGCAGTTGGTCCACCTACTTTAGATATATTGTTTCATGTAACATTAAAAAAATTCTCACAATAGTTTATTAGGGTTACCATGGTTATATGTTATGAGAGTTGTGTCATCTACCTCACATAGAGGTGAATTAGATTTTTGCATAATGCTTAAAAATTTCATGCATGATTAGTCCATTCTCAACCATTTGGTCCTTTCTAAATGTTATATAATATAAATAATTCATTACATAAAACCAATTAGTCAAAGATTAATCTACAAATAAAGGTCATGCCATAAATGATAAGGTATCATTTGATGACATTTAATGGGGTCAATTAGATTTTATGCCTTGTAATTTGGAAAGTGTTGAGTTGATACAAAAATTTTAATATCTCATCACTTTACATGGATCCAAATATATATGTCAATATTCTAGGTCCTAGGTCCCCACCTCACTTGTCACTCTAGCTATCAAGATCAGTTTTGCTTGCATAACTATCACTATCTCAATGAGCCTACCAATTTGCTCACATAAGTTAGTTATCTTCTTAATCATAAAAATATGGTACACCCTAATGACCTAAGGTGTATTTTTCCATCATTTCTATAATTCCATTAAGATGCAAATCAACAAGGTGTATAGGTTAACTTTCAACCTCTTAGGTGAGTCAATCAGACCTAGATCTCCATCTATTTGGGCGCAAGAGTGATTTGAAATGATTAAACTAAATAACTTAATGACCTAATATGATAAATGCAATTTCTCGAATATAAACAAATGGAAATAAAACTTTGGGTAAAAGCACAAACCTGTGTCACACTTTATAAAGGAATCAACCAACAACAAAAAATAAATTTGAACTTCGACCGCATAAAAGTGGTCTTTATGTTTGGAATTTCAAAATGATGTAAACTAATGAAATGTAGAACTTTTGATGAAGTTTATTCTTGTAAATTTTTTAATTTTTTTTTAAAAAAATATATTTTTTTTTATCAATTTAAGAACAGATTTTGGAATGCTGAAAATTTCAGAAAAAAGTGACATTCACAAGACGTCAAGAAACAAATTGAAAAAAACTTCATTTTTTCTAATTTTTTTTCTCCAAATAGGTAATTCAATATCTAGTGCATGAAAAGAATATCAAATTTTGATGTATATTTTTCTCATAATAACGTTTTAAAGTCAAACTTGTCAGAATTTGACAGTTTTCATAAGACGTCAACTATTGTCTATTTTTTTAATCACTTTCAAAAAAAAATTATACCCTTTTGAAGAGGACTCTCTTCTCTAGTGTAACATATATTTTTAAATTTTTTTAATAAGTTATACTCTTTTTTTTTTAAATTTCTAATCAACTCCTCTTTTTTAACTTTAACAACCTGCTTGCATTATTTTAAAAATAAAATATATTAAAATGGATCAAAATATTAAAAAAATACATATTTGTTCATCACCCCGAGCTCTAGAAAAGGGTATTTTTATTTTTTTAGAAAACATCATTCTAACTAAAGAAATTTAGTTGAAGTTGGTAAATTTGAATAAAACTGAGTTGGCTGCCAACTAGGATGTTGCATAGATAGTTTTGGTAGAAAGGGTTTCAGTTTAGAACCCTTTCTATAGAAATCCACACATAAAATAAGCCAATTTCCAATGTGGGGAATTTTTTTTTGATTCATCGACATATGTACCCGCATATATAGCCATGTGTTTTAGTCAAAACCTATTTGGCCAAAAGAAAATTTCCTGGAACTATTGATTGGCTAAAAGTGTGAGATCTAAGTGTAAGTTCATACTCTCACATGTCGAGGAAGACACAAAGCATACACAATGAAAACACTTGGTATGATGAAACATAGAGACGAAAATGAAATGAAAAAAAAATTAATACAAACACAATGTAAACACAAAGAAGACATGCGAAAACACATAATAAAAACACAAAAAAACATAAGGTTAGTACTAAAAAGGATTCAAGTTGGTAAGGAAAAGATACCTCAGTCTTAAATTATCACAAATACCAAATTTCATCCATCAAATAAAGAGTAATGCTCTATGAGGACTGAAGTCATGCACATCACTCATGGAACACATGACTCTACTAGCAAGAAAAGTTTATTATGCTAGGTGGCCATGTAATGCAATGGGTTTCATAAGGCTAACAAGTTGCACTATGTTAAATGCTCATGAAACACATAGCTCCACCATCAAGCAAGGTGTGCTATGCTTAATGACTATTTTAAAAAAGGATGCTCAAGTTCATGATCCATGAACTATTTTGAAAAAAGCTCACCTCAAGGGGTACAAAAAAACTCACCTTAGGAGGTGCAACAAAACTCACTTAGGGGGTGCAATAAAACTCAACTCAGGGGGTGCAACAAAACTCACTTTACGGGGTGCAATAACTCACCTCAAGGGTGCAATAAAAATCACCTTAGGGGGTGCAATAAAACTCACCTTAGTGGGTGCCAAGACAATGCCAGAACCTCAAGGGGTGTCATGATAGCACCACCTCAAAAGGTGATTTAATTAACATGAAAGGGGCACTACTTGATGCATGGAAGGTCACACCTTAGGGAACATCACACATGACATCATCACCAAGAGAGTACTAGTCAAGGAATATAAAATATCACACTAGGGAACACCAACCATAGTATTACCACTAAGGAGAAAGTCACTTGCCAAGAAAGGTCACAATCTTGCAGGATGTCAAGTCCAATATTACCACAAATGAGACACATCACATGGATTAACTAAGCTACACTTTGGTTGACAAGATCACACTTATTAGGAGATGTATGCCATCATCACCAAGGAGGGACCATTTCTTATACAAAGAACAAACAGGGGACCATATGTCCCCCCTTAAAATGTTAGTGTACTTGATACACTAATGTTTTAAGGAGATAAAGAGGGATCCCAATAAGTAATACACCTAGGGGAAAACTACCTAATTCTTTGCCCCCCAAGTGTAAGGAAAAAGAGGAGCCCAAAATGATGATGTGCTACCTAACTCCTTCCAAGAAAGATGATTGGCATAAAATATAATGCATGTGGTAGTGAGTGTAATTAGACACTACAACTATCACATGGCAAGGAGTAAAAAAATGAATGTAATTTATCAAATTCTCATAGTAATCCTCATAAGGATCAAATTGTTTTAGTACCTTCTTTAAAGTACAAGATTCATCAGTAAGATGTCCAAGTGTTCTATGGTATGCACAATAGGACATGTTTGTACTTCTTCCTTTATTATCTTCTCATTTACGAATAGGTGCTAATGTTATAAGCCCTAGGTTGAGAAGTGTTTGTAAGGCCTTTTTAGTCTTGGTTATAGTATGCAAAAATGGTAGCTTCTTAAGTTTATAAGGCTTGTGTTTCTTACTTGATTGAACAACTATTTGATGTGGAGGTGGAGGATCTTGATAACCTAATCCCTTAGTATATTTGGATTGTATTTTCTTCAAAAGAGAATGGAATTCATGCTTGTTAATGTCACCTCCTTGCTTTTTCAAAATCCTAAATCCTTGTCCGTAAGTTTGTTCCAAGTCAATGGGTGTATTGGTAACTTTATGCTCATATGATGGAGAGTTGGTTGATGTGCTTCCCTTGTTAGGTTTCTCTATGCATGTCATTTGAGTTATGCCTTGTGGTTTTATTTCTAGATGTAACAGATTGAATGCTTCAAATGGTGGCATGGTAGGATGTTGTTGGTATGGAATGGTAATTTTTTGCATTGAGGGATAAATGGTTGCATTGTTTTCAAGGTTATACAAGGATCATTGTATGAACTCATGCATGATCTCTTCATCTTGACCTATGACATCAAGAAGACTTGTAATAGGAGGTGTAGATCATTGATGTCATTATCAAAAGAATTATCATCACCAAACACATAGCTTGAAATATCAACCAAGGATTCCAAGGATATCCAAATTTTTACCCAAACACATATTCATGATGAAACTTTTGCAATAAGATTCATATTATTGAACAACAAGTTAAGAGAACTAAGATAGCAACCTCAGAAAAAGTTACCTGAGAGTATTTTGTCACTGAAAGATGATTGGTGCCTAGATAGCAGGACAAGGTCACCCAATGGTGACTAGGTCTAGGTCACCCAATGGCAATTGGGTCCTGGTCAAGGGTTCTGAAAAATTAAAATATGATTGTAAACTATACTAATTAATAATTTTCATTCTACTTGCAGAAAATTGAAACAATAAATTATTTTCTAGAATTTGCTTAATTTATTCTAATTGGGTGTAGAATGCAAGTATGCAATGATTTTTGAAGATTTTTGAACAATTTTTACTGCAATTTTCAGATCTAAAATGTAATAATTGGCTGATTGTAACATGCAAATACTTGAAAATGATAATTTTGAATGCAAATTTTGATCTTAAATAATGCACTTTCTTTCACTAAATGAACCATATGCAAAATTCTTTCTAACATGCAGTTATTGATTCTAGAATAGAGATATGTTGGTACAATGCAATTAAGCAGACAAAGACAAAACAGTGTCAAAATTTTTGTTGAGACACATGTACAAGGATAGGGTTGCCCATAGGTGACTGAGTCTTTGTTTAGGGTTCTGAAAATTCAAAATTTGAATATTTAAATTGATGTTTAAAGTTACTGTTCCTATCTGCAAACAAATTTTACAGTGACTTTTTTTAGAGTTATTCAATGCAAAGGAAATGCAAATGTATGACAATTTTGAAATAAAATGACACTTTTTGGAATGTAATTTTCAAATAAAGATCTAATCTAAATAACTAAAACACTTTCTCTAATGCAACCTATGATGCAATATGAATGCAATATTTTTGGATTTTTATGATTTTTATAATTGAAACAAAGAAAATAGGTTCACCAAAATGAAATGATGAAAAATGGTCAGTGATGGATAAATATGGGATGATGCACCTATCTTTCTATTAATTTCATTAGGAAAAATAGATCCCCAAAGGTAAGATCGACTTTCAACCCTTAGGTGAGTCAACCTTAATGGAGATCTCATTGTTTTCCTTATGCAAAGATGGGGTAAATATGACTAAAATGCACTTTTAGGAGATAAATGAAAAATACCAAATGAATCCAATTATGCAATGTGAAACTTGAATCATCAATTTAAAGCATAAAACAATAAGAAACAACAAACTTATGGTAGATATGAGAAGGGAAAGTTTATGTGTACCAATCACCAAAAGTTGTTGTTGAGTGTCCTCATGGGATAGATTCACCCTAAGGTGAATGAGTCCTACTATAGGGATCAAAAATGTGTTTTGACAGTCCTCTACTCCTAAGTCTACACTCCTGATTCCTTCATATCTCAGTCGAAAAGTTGGAAATAAATTATGCAAGTGATTTTTTGTGGCTTGACAACTTTGATGACAACTTTGAAAACTTTGCAAAGTGCACTTTTGATCAATCTTTATTCCTTCTTCACCTGCAAATCGACAAACACAAAGAGAGGGAATTTTTTTTGTTTTTGGTGAATGGGGTTTTTCCTTGGTTAAAACTCCTTTTGGTAATTAAACCTTGAAATGAAATGAAACATGAATGGAAGGAATGATAAAAGAACACTGGCTTGTTGCAACTCACCAAACCCTTGAATGGAGATCCTTAGAGGACTGAAGTCTAACACATCTCTCCAAGGTTTTGATCTTGTATGAAATGGCTTTATTGGATGTTGATCTTGATGCTTGAATTTTGACTTGAATGCTTGAAACCTACATCATAATGTTAGCTCCAAAATATGCACGGATGCAAATAACTTTGACATGATGGTTGAGATCTTGAATGTTGTTGTAGAAGATTGATAAATTTTCTCTTGAAAACTTTTGAAAATAATTTTTTCTCTAGGGAAAGCTTCCTTAATGTTGCTTCTTGCTTCTATTTTTTTTCCTTTTTAGACTTGAATTGATAAAAATACCTTGTATTTATAGATAATTTTCTAGTTTCCCAACAATTGCAATTTGAATTTGAATCACAAAAATGTCACAAAAAACATTAAAAATTGAGATCCTAAACTTAAGGGGCGCCTAAATCTAGGACACTCAATTTCCAAGGCAATTTAATTAATGTTTGCAATTGTTTAATACAAGATTCCCTTTTAGAAAAATAGATTAATTAAGCTTTTAAATGCATAATTGGGTCAATTAGAGGCTCAATTAAGTCCAATTTAATTAAAGGACCCAAACATAGTGTGAAAATATAAAGGAGTACATTTTCTACACTAAATTTAGCCCCTACTTTAGTGACAGGATGAACCCTATGCTCAAACTCACACTAAAGTAGACAAACAAGCGTCAAGAGAGGTCTAATTGTACAATTGTTGGAAAAATAAGATAATAAAGGTCAAGTAGGGTGTTCAAGACCCCAAGATCTAAGATCTCATGACAAACCAACAAAGGCACAAAGAGACACATGCTTATGTTAAATATGCAATAGCA
This sequence comes from Sequoia sempervirens, assembly GCA_007258455.2. Lineage (NCBI taxonomy): Eukaryota > Viridiplantae > Streptophyta > Pinopsida > Cupressales > Cupressaceae > Sequoia > Sequoia sempervirens. The sequence continues at coordinate 12,553 of VDFB02231932.1, forward strand.
AGAAAAACAAGCATGCAACACCAAAATTAATGAAAAGACAAAGGGGGGATGGATCAAGTCTTGACTATTTTTCCAATAGGTATGGATCAAGCCTTAGATGTTTTCCCAAAAAAAATATTCACAAGTGGAAACCCACTATCCACTATGTAGACAAAATATACTCACACGGGCTAGTGAAATTTGTTGTCCACTAGGTGAGCCCCAAAAGGTGGTTGATGGGAAAGTCATTGAAGGTCTACATGCTCCCATGTATCAACCATACCAAAGATATACCTCCTAATAACTTTGATAAGGTTCCATAGAACTGGTCACAAGGCTAGCAAGCTGCATATGCTAGGCACTCATGAAAAACAAGGTTTCAATGGCAAGTAAGTTGTGTTATGCTTGGTGGCCATGAAAAACATAAAGGCTCTACTGGAAAGCAAGTTAGTTTATGCTTAGTGGCCATTTTAAATAAAATGCGATAGGATATTCAAAGGGTTTTTTCTTAGTTCATGAAAGGTCTCATCTTAGGGAACATTGTGCCCGATGTCACCAAGAGAGGAGTAGTTGAGGATAAAAGATTTGCAACTCAGGGAATGCAAGCCATAGCATCACCACTAAGAGGAATGACATATGTCAAGAAAGGTCATGATATTTAGGAACATAAAAATCAATGTCACCACCAAGAAGACACATCACATGAAGTAAGAAGACCACACTTTGAAGCAAACAATGAGTGGGGATGTGTATGCCCCCACTTTAAAGAAAAACACCATGTTGTGAGCAATTACTTTAAAGTAGAACACAATCAATGTCAATACATGAGAGATTTATTTGGAAATCCCTATTCCAAAGGGTGATCCCACATAAGTGGTTTAGAATTGCATTCACAAAGAAAAAATGCTTAGATGCTCCAAAAAAATTGAGTTTTAAGGGGTTCGCTCAAAGGGAGGTGTTTGAGTGAACCCCTTTTTGATGGAATTTTTGAGCAAACCCCCTTTTGGTGGGATTTTCTTTATAAAATAAAGGGGAGAATGGAAAAAAAGAGTGGGTTCGATTGAACCCCCCTCTAGCAAACCCCCCTCCGCTTGAAGGGGTCTAAGGGGTTCAATAGAACCCCCCTTTTTCTCCCTTCTCCCCCTCCATGTGCAATTTTTTGCAAAATTTTGGTTTTCGAAGCTCAGGTTGAAGATGAAAATGGAATCAAATTAACAGACCCAACTAGGGGATTATAGTCCTCAAAACGAGCTATCCATCAAGTATAATTTTAGTATATTTTGGTTTTATTATGTATTTTTTTTAGTTTAATCAAACATAGGTTTTTCACTAAAAAACAAGCTCTCTATTCTACACATGTGAAAAGATAGTAGATTATAAAAAAAATATGAAAAATTTGTGCATTCTTGGTATTGATGTCCTTGGTCTAACAAAAAAAAAAAGAATTTCGATACATAAAAAAAAAGTTGTGTTATATGGTCCATCTATATCTAATTTATAGTGGATTTGACACAAAACACATTAAGAAAAAATATTCAATAAAAATATAGCGACTAAATGGAAGCGTGCTGAATATTATAGTTATACAAATCTAAATTTGAAAAAAATGGAATTTGAAATCCTTCATAGAAAAATTTACATATGTTATATAGTGAACATCACTCTTTAAAATGGGTGTTTACTATTAAAACTAGTTCCCCTTGAAGAGGAGATGGAAAATGAAATGAAATTTGATTCCTAATTTTTTAAAATATATATTTAGAATTTAGAAACAAAATGTCACAAATCACTAGTTTGCATCATCTTCAAATTCCTTATGGTTTAGTAGCTATAGGTTCCTAGAAGTGAATATTTAGTTAAAAAAGTTCAATTCAATGTCAAGTTTGGCCAAAAAGTGTAACCCTCTATTGTGGGATCACCCTAAATATATGTTTCCAAGATAGAGCTACATCATGGAAAGGAGATTTCCCCCCATATGTAATACTAAGATAACACATAAGGATCCATGGATGTGGGGTCAATGTATTTCTATGCTACAATGATATAATCGAGCTCAGAATCATTATCATTCCCCGTGGCTCATGAAACAACAATCCACAAAGGAAGAATGGCTCATAGATAAGCTTGAAGAAAAATATTTTTGAGTCAACATGGAAGAGACCTAAATGTGGCATCGCATGGCGCATCATCCCGAAAGGAAAACACAAGACCACGAGAAAGATAAAGGACGCGGCATAGAAGGGCAGAAGATACAAATAGAAGAATGCTCAGCAGATTCACTTCTTTGTATCCTTACCATGGAGTGACGAAGGTCATCAAAATGGGCTCAAAGCACTCTAAAGACCCCGCAAAACCAACACTATATAGGGGATCATTGTACATACAGCTAAAACGCAAAACAGAAAAGAGACTAATGCCAAGCACGCTTACCGAGTCAACCTATAGCAAGTCATCAACATCCAAATCTTGTTCATCATATTCAAAAGGTGAGTAACTAGACAAAGGGACAACAACAAGTACCAAACTAGGACAAGGCCATCTAACTCCTTACTCCCACTAAGTGTAGGACAAGGATGAGTCGAGATGAGTGATGAGAATGTGCTCCTTGCAATATAGAACATGATTTTTAGTAAATGTAAAACATGCAATAGTGAGTATGCTATGATGCTACAACTATCACATGGCAAGGAGAAAAGTGCATTCATTTTAGTTAATTACATTAATAAAATCATTTTCACTAATCAATCATTGTAAAAGACAACACTCATCAGTAAGATGCCCAAGAGTTCTATGAAATGCACAGTAGTTCATGTTTTCACTCTTTCCTTTTTTGTTTCCTTTGATAGGTGGCAAGTAAATCAATCCTAGACAAGGGTAGTTGATCTATTTTTCATTCAATCTCTATTGTAGTGTGTAAGAATTTAAATTCCTTGAGCTTATAGGGATTATATTTTTTGCTTGTTTGGGTGACTTGTTGAGGTGGAGGTGGGGGAGGAGAATCTAGGGTGACCCTGTCATCCTTGAGAGGTATTAATTGGTCTCTCAAAATGATCTTGTGAAAGGGAACAACTTTTCCCTTAGGAGATGTGCAAGGGGGAGGGGGTGATCTTGATATCCTAACCCCCTGGTATCCTCAAATGGTGTTTTCTCTAGAAGTTTTTGGATTGCATGCTCATTGGTTATGTCACATCCTTATAAATTTTTAATATCTTAAAGCCTTGACCATAACTCTCTTCTAAGTTAATGGGTATATAAGTAACTCAATGAATGTAAGATAGAAGAGTATCATTATTGTCCTTGTTAACAATTTCATTAATGATTGATGTTTGAGGCTTGCTTTGTGCTTCAATTTCAAATGTAAGAGGTTGAACATATCAAGTGATGGAAGTATAGGTGGTGTTTGCATGGATGGATAAAAGGATGCATTGTTCTCATCATTGCAAAGGGAGTCTTGTATAAATTGTTGCATGCTATATTCATCTTGACCTAAGATATCCACCTCACAGGAACATTCATTAAGAGATCAAGGTTCATGAATAAACTCAATTCATTAGGGTTATCACCAAACGCACAACTTGAAACATCTACCAAATATCTTAAAGTCCTCCATATATTACCCATACACATGTACATGATGAAATTTAATGCAAAGTTTCATATATGATATATGAATATTTTCTTATTTTTGAATGCAAGATAGTGAAAATGAAATTGTTTTTCATGCAAATTTTGATTTCAAACAATGTACTTAATTTGACCAATTGAACTTAATATAAATAATTACAAAAATTTCTGATTTTTAAAATTGAAACACAGAATTAATAGTAGAGCAAAAAGAAGCAAACAAATGTTGACTTCTTAGTTGCCTTTGGTTGTCCTTGATGACAAAATATGTTGGCATGCTCTTTGGTATTCATGTTTATGGTGATTCAGGATTTTAATGATATATTGTATCTTGATGTTTATTGTTGGATCATATGGTGATAATCTTGGTTCATGGCATGCTCCTTTAGTTTCAGTTCTTTACTTGATGGTACTGGCATTTGACATGGTGTTCTTTATGTCAGGACAAGCATAAGCTTCAAATATGTGTCTTTACTTTCATGACAGCCACATGTATATTCAACTTGTTTACAAGTCATTTTGGCATACTCATACTGGCAGATTCAGTGAGATATCATTTCATTCATGGAATCATAACTCATACTAGTTGCAAGGTATAGGACAACATCATAGTTGTGAGTATCAGCTTCATAAAGGTAATGCTTATGGCAATATGGTTTCAATTGATGATTATCATATTAATCTTCATTTGACATCTATATTGTCTTGGCATCCTTCTATCTTCATGGTATAAATGGTTATGACATATTGATTG
>VDFB02231934.1:0-19104 GCA_007258455.2 Sequoia sempervirens
TACATAGTACTGTGGGCTTTGCCCGGAATCCGTGCTGTTCAATAAATTTGTTTTTAAATTAAATTTAGTGCATTTTTTTTAGTTTTATATATTATATATCATTTTATATATATATATAATTTGTTAATTATTTTATTTATTATTATATATTTTTTTTATATGATTTAAAAGGAGGATTTTAATAGATGTGTTAATTAATTTATTATATATTTATATATATATAAGTGTGTGGGTATATGCGTAAATATATATATGTATATATTATGTAAATATATGTTGAGATTATAAATTTAACATGATAATTTTTACAAGTATAATATTATAGTGAAATTGAGAAGATTAGGAATAAGTTATGTGATTTTTAAATAAATTGAATAGTGCAATGTTATAGTGTAAGGGTGCGAATTAGAAATAAACTATGTGTTAATTAATTGAACATTCTCAAATAATTGATTTGTTTTATTGCCGAAATTTATTATATTTTGGAATGAATTGTGTAGCGTTGTTTGCTCATTTTTGAGATTTCATTGAACCTATTGTGGTTTTCTTTTGATCGGGTTTGTGTCTCGCGGAAACCCTAAAATTAGATAATGAATTGTTTGGAATGCTTTTTCGAGATTTATATATACTGTGATTACGTTTTAATATGATAATTCTTACAAGTTATTGTATTTTAGTTTAATCTGAAATTGGGAATAAAGTTTTGTAATTATAAGTAAATTGCTTGGTTAATTTTAAAGTTCATAGGATTATAGTTAGTTGTGAAGGTTGAAATAAATTTATTTGTGTTGTTTTGAAATGAGTCTTCACGTGTAATTGAATGATTTATTGGATGAAAATTATTATTCATTTTAATTTGTTTGTGGCTTTGGTTAAATGTAATTGTTCTTCTTGAGATTATTTATTCTCCGTGTCGGGCAAATGGGATTAAAGGTCTATGTAAGTCTTCCAGAGAAGTTTTCTAGAGTGGGGTGTTTGGTGTAGAGGTTCATTTTGTGAATCGCCTTGATGTATTGTACTATTATGTTGTACCTGGTTTCCACGAATGAGGATTTTGTGCCTCCTTGGGAATAGGAGAGGATAATGTGATTTGTTCCTCCTTTGGAAGGAGTGGGATTTGTACTTTGATTTCTTCCAGTGTTCGGAGTGAGTTTTCGTATTTGTTTCCTCCATGGATTGAAGAGGTTATGTTGTCCAGTTGCCTATTGTGATATTGTACCTTGTGTGTTGTCAATAGGAGAGTGGCTCTTTGTGGGGTCAGAGCACACCGAAGGCAGGAGTAACTTCACCTGAGTTTAATTAAGTGAGTAATAAAAAGTGCTTGAGTTTTCACTAATAGAGATAAAGGAATGTCTCTCTCATGAAGCAGAGTGAATGATAAGGCTGGATGAGATGGGACACAGTTTTGCGTGGTCCGTGACGATAGAGGCAAACCCGGGGTAACCCAGGATGGGGGTCCAGTAGCCTAGGAAGGTTGAGCCAGGGTAACTCATGGCAATTTATGCATGACACTCTTCCTATGTCGACAGTTGATCAGTTATTGTGCAATGTTCATGATCTTTATTCTCTGGAAGCATTGTAACCTCGTGTTAAGTGATATTGTGTTTGTAGTTGTTAAGTGACCTTGTGATTGTAGATGTTAAGTGATTTATTGATTTGCCTTTGGTTATTGTTGGAAATAGTCTTTGATATTATGTCTTGAGTTTCATTGATGTTGTGAGTGTGATTAGTTGTATTTTGGAAAGGTGGTTATTGTTACATTGAGAAGTGATGTGTTGTTGTGCCTTTGGATTTGTCATTGTTGAGTTCTAAGTGGTCTTGATGTTAAGTTGTCTATTTGGAGTTAGTCTTGGTTTTGTTAGGCGTGCTTGGTCGGGGACCCTTCCTTGTCTACCGGCATGGGGGTGTGGTTGGAGTGGAGCGTGCCCATTACCCGTTGGGTTCCCTCTTACGTTGCGAATGTATCTCTTTTAATTGCGGGTTTTGGAAGATGTTGATGATCCAGTAATTCTTTGTACCTAATGAATGTATATGAGGATGTAATTCATTGTTGTTGTATTCCTCTCCCACATGTGGACATTGTAAGTATATGTGGTTATTGAGATGTATTTTTAGAACCCAGGTTGTATTTTACTATCATTTGGATGTAATGTGTATTGTCAGGCCATGTATTTATTCAGGAACGATCATTTGTAATAGTTGTGTTAAGTTGTGTTATATCTATGGTAATATAAATGCTTCATATCTTTTAGTATCTTTCGTTGTCTCATGTGCATATGTTATGAATATGGTTATGGGTTAGTATAATAATGTCACCCCGTGTACCCCAATGGAATTAGTCATGCAACTTAGTATATTGTTATATTAGAATACTTAAGTATGTTTATTATATTCTTAAAAAAAAAATTGTTCCATTGTTATTAGTTCCTTTGGGGTTATGCAGTATCAACAAATTAAATATTGGTATTGTATCAAACCCTAAGGAAAATTAAATAGATTAAATTAAAATAGTATAATAAAATATTATAACATGGATAAAGATTATAATTAGCCATATAAAATCAACAATATAAATATAGTAGTGGAGATTTATTAGTTGGTAAAATAATTATGAATATTATTAATACCCAACGAGAATAATATAGACAATCATAAAATAAAATAAAATTAGATGTGATTAAATTATTGTTAACATGATTGTGGTTAATTAATAACACTACTATTAAGCTTGTGCCTAATATTATTATTAGAATAGTGCTAAATTAATATAATCAAAATATGGTAAATTAGGGTGAAATGAAAATGACAACATAGGAAAATAAATATCGTCTTGCAATATTTGTAATCTTGTTCGTTATAACTATTATATCATTTCAAGTGAGGTTTTAATAAAGATTGTAGTGACAACAACAATAATAATGGTAAAAGGTGGGGAAGGAGATAATAGTTCTAATGCCTAAAATTATATTGGACGATGCCTCAATATTATTATCCTTAAGAAATTTGTATTAATAATAATATGGTCAGTGAACAGTAAAGTGACTTCATCCAAAGTGTATCACTCATGCTCATGTTAGTGTTACATCTCAAGTTCTTTGAGTGTTAACCAGCTTCTTGATTTATAGAAGAAAAAAAATTGTTAGGTTTTTTCTATTGAAAAATTCAGGTATGACAGAGGGGATCTATGTAGTAATATCCTACGGAAAAATTACATGGCTTAAGGGAATGAAATTTGGTGGAGTTGCCTAAGTCAACCAAATTTCATTTTAAGGTCCTAGGAAAAAATGAATGCTTTAGTGTTTAGGGTTTAGATTTTAGAGTTCGGGGTTTAGGGTTTACAAAACTTAGGGTAAAGCTTTGGTGCCCCTTGGAATATTTAATGAACTTGCAAGTTAGTGAAGAACAGTTTCTTGTGGAATAGTTGATTGAGATCTACTCTTGTTTCAACTAACCAACCTAGATCATGAAATATCATTCATATTATAATCTTGCATGATCTTACTATTGTTAAATTTGGTTGCCTTGGGCAGCTTCACCAAATTTAAAGAACTTCTTTGATCCCCTTATGAAATATCATATTAGGACCCTTAACTCGGTTTATGGTTTAGGGTGATAGAGATGGCTTGGGGGATCTATATAATGGAACCTATTACAAATTACATGGATTAAGCGGTGTTTGAGGGTGAAGTTTCCCAAGGCAACCAATTTCATTAAGGGCCTAGGAAAAAATGATGGATTTAGGGTTCACAGTTTAGAGTTTAGAGTTTAGGGGTGATAGGAATGAAGCGAGAGGGATCTACATAGTAGTAGGCCCACAGGACAAAATGACATGGATTAAGTGAATAAGAATTTTGTGAAGTTTCCCAAAGGCAGCAGAATTTCATTAGGGCCACAAGGAGAAAAAAATAGTAAACTTTGGGGTTTTAGAGTTTTAGAGTTTTGGGTTTACGGTAATAGGATAGCTTAAGGGGATCTATGTGGTAAGATCCTATGAAAAAATTACATGGCTTAAGGGAATAAAATTTGGTGGAGTTGCCTAAGGTAACCAAATTTCATTTTAAGGTCCTACGACAAAATGAATGCTTTTAGGGTTTACGAAACTTAGGGTGAAGTTTGGGTGGCCCTTGGAATATAATGACCTTGCAAGTTAGTGAATAACATTTTCTTGTGGAATGGTTGATTGAGATAGCTCTTGTTTTGGTTGACCAACCTCTCATGAAATCTCATTCATATTATAATCTTGCATGATCTTATTATTGTTAAATTTGGTTGCCTTGGGAAACTTCACCAAATTTTGACAACTTCTTTGATCCCTTAAAAAGTGTAATATTAGGAACCCTTAAGACATTGGTTTATGGTTTAGGATGATAAGATGGTTTAAGGGGATCTATGTAGTAACTTGGTCCTAGGACAAAATGACACACATATATATAGATATATATAGTTGAATATTTCCCACTTAAATGAATTTTATGATATAAAATTAGTCAATGTTGAATCTTATTTTATTTTGAATTGTTTGTAATTGAAAGAACCTAAAAGAAAGAAAAGAAAAATATTTAGATTCTTTTAATAGTGTCTAGGTAACTAGTGCAAATTGAGATTTTAGAGTAAACTAGAAGCCTAATTAACAACTTATTGACTAGAATGAGAGTTAAGATTGTCAAAAGACAAGAGACAACACATGCAAACAAGAAATGGAAACAAGGCATGACTAAGAGAGATAAAAACATAAAATAGAAATAAATGCACATATTATCTAATTAAGTGACAATTGGAAATGGATTGTACAAGGATTTAGGAATTTGCTAACTCAATTTGGAAAAAAAACATTGAAAATTTATCAATTGTAATGATCCACTAGTCCCACAAGTAAAGTTTAACATATTTTTTTCTATTCTAATTATTTATATGTTCATAATGTTTAATTGATTGTGTCTCTTGATGAATACACATTTAAATGTATAATATTTATCAAATCCTATTTCATTTCCAATATCAAGGACCCTAATTTACAATGCAAATACATTCAATTTAAAACATTTAAGCAATGCAAATCAATTTTTTCCATTATCAAATATTCTTGAGCTTGAAATCAAGGTTTTCATTTGAATGCAAAAAATTTTGTTTGATTTCAATTTAGGGTAAATTAGCAAAAAAAATTGTTTGAATTGAATTTAGGGTTTCAAGAAAAATTAGGGTTTTCAATGCAATTTTTTTGTTTTCTTTCAATTTAGGTTTTCAAATGCAATTTTTTTTGTTTGATTGAACAATTTAGGTTTCAAAAGCTAAATTTTGTTCTTCAAATACGATTCAAGGATGATTTTTTCCTTTCTACAGGGTTTCATTTCATTTTTTATTCTACCTCTACAAATTATAAATTCTCTTATTAGACCTAAATAAAATACATAAAATGCTAATTAAACTGAAAAAAATCATGCTAAAACAGGTACTTTTGTCTTATAAATTTCAAAAAAACACTAAAAAACATAAAAAAAACACAGATAAATGTAGGTGGAGGTGTACCTGGAGATCAGAGGTCATTGTCATCGTCGATGATGTCTCTGTTAAATTGGGATCTCAAGCTTGTTAATGTCTGAGTTTCAATTTTTTTTAAAAAAAATACAACTTTAAAATGGGATCCCATTTTGTAAAGATCAGGATCTCAATTTTTAAATAATGACATCCCATTTAGAATTTAGGCTTAGGATCCTGATGGTAAACAGGATCCCATTTTCCAAGCCAATTTCATTTTTTGGCTAAGGCAAAAACTTCATTTCATGGACTCAACTTCTTGCACTTACCATTAACCCTCACATTTTGGTACTAAGTTTTCCCAATATTAAAATTTTCTCCAATGTGCAACCCCACATTAAATATTTTTCACAATGTTATATACAACACACAAAGTGGCACTAAGAATGCTAGCCCATGGGATGCACACATCCCTTGATCCCCTAGGTATACCACAAATAATAAAATATTACATTATAACATTATGCAATGTGGACAACACACCTTTTCCTAACAAGTTGACAAAGGTAGCAAAGTCTAGCTTTACATTTGCTAATTGACATGAAGAGGACTTAATTAGGGTGCTTCTTTGAATTGGGAAAAAAATGTGATAACTAGTATCTGTATTTGAAAACGTGCTATTACAATCTTTCTTTGAAATTTCCATTGGTTGTTTGGAGCTTTGAAATGGCAATGGCTTCACTCAAATAGGAGGTGGTGTATCAAGCAACTTCTCCTAACTTCAAATTTCCCATTCCACCAATCTTCTAGGGCCCATGTTGTCCATGAAATCCTTGACACCACTACCACCGTTATTTTGAGGTGTTGCACATAATCTTTCTCTAGCTAGCTTTGAATTCATCTACATTGCAAACAAAGGCAAATCAAGCCCTTTAATAGAAGTCATCTTTCCTCCACTTGAATCTTGGATAATTTCAAAATGGTCAATGGTCTTGGTTGTCCATGAGACAAAGGAACAACACTTGTGATACCATTGACATGATTTTTTTCATAAAACCTTTGTTGGAGTTCATGTTTCACCATTTTTCATATAAATCTACTAGAGCAACTGCAAATATAGTTTCTAACAAACATCCCTTTGATTATACTTTGATGGGCGTCCATACCTTGTGTCAAAGCTCTTGTTTTAGTGTGGGTGTGGGAGACACTAGCAATGGTTGTGGAATTCGACATCATATCTACTAATTGTATTTCCTTCTAAGCTTCTAAGACTTGTACATCCTGCGATCATGGATTCTAGGCAACTGTATCTCTTCAAAACATTTTATTGAATAGTTTACACACCCATTTGAAGAAGAATCCCATTTTCCATGCTTGACACAACTCAAATTAGGAGTGTCGTATAAAAGGAGGGTTCAAAAACTCTAAAAAAATTGATGAAATGATGGTTTTGTTGCTTTTCACAGATTCAAAAGGTTAGCAAACCTCTAAACTTGCCAACAATAATGAATTTTGGTAATTCAGACTTTTGGTGAACTTTCTAACTTGCTAACCCTTCTTTTATAATGAATTTCATAGTTTTGAGCTTTTTGCTAACTCTCTAACCTTTAGTTAGTCTTTTCGCAAATTATGCAAAAATTATAACCTCTTTTTACAATGTCACATTTTTGAAATTTTTTATAACTTTCTAATTTTTCTTTTGGTTTTTCTTATTGTAAATATTGTGTCTTTCCTAACTTTCACCACATCACATTTTTGTGATTTTAAAATCTTTTGAACTTTCCTTTCAATATCAATTTTGAAATTTCAAAATTTTAACAAACTTGTTAAATGAATTTTCAAAAATTAAAGAGGACTATTTATATTATAAATTTAAAATCAATCAAATTATTTTTTAATATTATTGTAAAAACATATCACTACATAAGATCATAATATATCATTCTACAAAACTAATAGATTCAACAAATTAAACCTCAATAACATAAAATCAAAATCACATACATAGTAGTATTTTTAATTACAAAATAAATACCTTTGTATTCCTGCAATGAATACACCTATATTTACACTCTCGACAAGGTGCATGGTATTGTATGGATTGGAAGACACATCATGATAGCTTTGTGCCACATTTATCTAGCTAGCAATCACACCTTAGAGTGCAATGGGTACAAAAGAGTTGTGTGGAAGGTCAAGTAGGAAAAAATTTGTATTTTTTTTTTATTTTATTTTTTTTGGTAAGGGTGTAATACATAAGGACAATTGGAAAAAAAAACTATTATTATTATTATTATAGTATTAATAATCTTATTTTATATTTTTATTTCAGTTTATGTAGTACATATGATTTTTATAATAATAATGATATAACCTTTATACTATTATATATAATAATAAATATAATTATATTATAAATCTATATTACATTATATATTATAATATGATTTATTATATTTATATTTAAAGTATATGATATATATAAATTATTTATATGTTTATATTAGATATTATATTATATTTCTTTTATATTAAAAATATATAATAATATAATATATATAATATTTTTATATTATTTATTGTATTTATATTTTACTCAATAAGCACGATTTACATTTTAAACTTTTATAAATTTTCTTCTTAAACAAAATTATACCCTTAATGTGTTTAAAGTAGAATAAATGAAAAATTATTTACATTTTATAAGGAAATACAAAGCCTTAAACTTTTTTGTAAAGAGTAACATGTAATATAAAAAATAAACAGCTCATGTAATCATAGCTCAAAACTAAATATAACTGTTACAGATCTAATTAATAAAATAAACTTAGTTTCACTCTTTATAAACTGTTTTAAAAAAAATTCTGCGAATAATTTTATATTTAAATTTATAAAAAAAAATTTAAAAAATTATAGTAACAAACTTAAATCACACTCATCATCTATCATTTGGATAACTTATACAACAAATTGTGCACAATGCAAAATCTAGTCATCTAAATATTTTGTAGCCTTGTAAACTAGCAATTGCACCTGTGTGTGCAATGGGTACACCGAAGAGCTTTAATTTGAAAAGAGTAAAGGAAATAGAAATTGGAGGATAAAAATGTTTTATGCTAGTGTTTTGTCTAAATTTTATATACATAGAAATTGCTGATGTTTTGAAGGAAGCATGATAGTGCAAGGTACATGCCAGACAATGATTTTAAATTTGAGAATATAATAGTTTAAGAAGAAGGTAAGGATTATTGCAGTTCTACAAAAGCATGTTTTGTATTAACATAAACATAAATATGAAATTTATAGAAAAACAAACATATAATGGTAAATATTGCTATTTCGAGGATTTTACAATTCCAATTCCTTCTGACATAAGTAAAAATGTAACCTGTATTATTTTATGGTCCAGTACTGTCATTTGGCTGATTTTACAATTTGAAAAGTTTGAATGTAATTTGCAACTTTATCAGGTAAAGATCCTCCATTTATTATTAAAAAAGGGGCAAGAATAAAAAGAACCATTCAAAAATTTCTAGTTGGAAAACTACAGGAAAAGTTGCTTGTAAAGCACTGTAAAATATGTGTATAAGAAATTTACAAAAATATTATATAGTTTATCTATTTTTCCCAAAGCACAAATAAAGTGAATTACGTTTTTAGTACTATCCCAGCAAGAACCAGTAGCAAATTATATGAATGAACATTTAATGCTTGTAGCATATGACAAAATTTTGTATGGAGTATACTTGTACTCTGACACATTCACCCAACCACCTATTGTTCATTCTCTTAAGTTACTTGCTTGTTAGCACTTGTAACATCGCTCTTGCATCAAACAATAACTACAATGATTGTAGCATTTCTAGAAAATGGATTTGTTGAAAAGAATTTAGAAACTTTGAAGCAAATGCAATTGGCGGGTGTAAAGCAAAACTCTAGAACCTTTCAAGAAAATTGTAACTTTGAAGCAATTGTAAGTTTGAAGCAAAAGATCTCATCTGAAGTATTCTTGAGTCAATATTTTTTTTCAAAAAATGCAAGATGATTGAAAGAATTATATAGAAGCATTTTATTTGTGCAAACAATATATCTAGGTACAATAGATTTGTATGTAGTACTATACACAGTAAGTTGTTTTGATTTATATAATTGCAAGTCTAAAATCCACAATAAAACTGGAATTTGAAAAAATATTTATTTTCCTATTACATTTTGGTGAAAGTATCTTCTTTATTGATTTTTTTTGAATTAGTTGTGTTTCAGTGGATGTAAGTGAATGCATAATTATGCTGATATAAAATATGAATTTATCTAATTAGACCTCAAAATAGTTAACTGAATGTGAAATAAACCCTAATTAGGGCACCATCTTTGATACTTTTAGTTAACTTAGCATGCAAAATAAAATCGTCCCTTTTTGCAAGCAATATACTTTCACTTAAACTCAAAATATTTAAATATTAAATAACATTTAAATAAATTTATCAATCCCACTATTATAGGGCACTTAGTCATCTTGAGTTCAAAAGTCAACACTTTGACTTTAGGCGTCACTCTCTAGACTAAACCAATTTCATGAAAATTTCACTTCACAATCCTCATAGGAGCCCATGTTCAACCACTGATTCCAATTTACTGACACACCAAAAAGACTGGATGATAGTTCCATTGAAGAGAAGGATCAAAACAGACAAGAATCTCCCTTGAGGCTACAAAACCTAAATCTAAGATTTGAGGCTTCAAAAATCAGGCTTCTCCTGGCCTCTAAGGGCACTTTTATCTTCAAACTTAGTCAAATTTTCATCATTTTGAAGGCAATTTTAACCTCCTTTCATCTCGCATCCTCCGACATTCAGAAAAACTTCAAAACTGACAAGATGGCTCATTACGGAGCTGGATCCATTATGCACAAGAGCTCAAAGAGAACAATTCTCCTAAAAACATCATCTAGTGGTTGAGAAACAAGGGTTCCCTGGCCTCCAGGGGCACTTTTGTTCCCAGAGATAGCCATTTTTCCATCTGGATAAAATAATACTTAACCTCCAGCTACAAGCTGCTGACTCATCTTTTGACCTAACTAAGATATGCAATGGAAAGTTGGATGTAACACAGACAAGATGAATACATGAGATCACTACAAAGATTGCATTCAAGGCTCCAAAACCTTGGGCACACCTACAAAAATGTGCGCTTTTGCTTTTTTCCTTGACATTTTGACCAAGATTTAACCTCATGTTTGACTCGTGATTCCGACAGTTTAACAACTCAGATTAACCCATTGACAGGTGTATTGTGAAGCCTGATCAAAACTGAGAAAAGCATCTTAGGTATTGTTTGATTAGAAACCTTCATTTGATCCCTCAAAAAGATGGGCACCCTTGGCCAAGCGACACTTTTCCTTCCAATGTTGGTCATTTTTTCATTCCCCTCATTTCTTGTTGAATCTCCTGTATTAGGTGTGTTAGCTCTCAAAAATGCAGGTAGGATGCCTCAAGAGGCTGCCAATCTCTTGATATGTTTCAGGGTAATAGACATGGTCAAAAGAATTTAACCTTCTACTCTTCAAGTGCTGTTAAACCTAGGTGGGTGTACCTTTTCTGAATGAAGCAGACTTGATTTATGATTATCTCACTTACAGTGATTTGTCCACAATAGCATATGGAAGTGAACAAATGAAATCAAACTTGGTATAAATAGCAATAGCAATCTTCTTAATCTAAATCCTAAAATGCTCAATTAACAGATGTAAAGAAACGGAAAGAATCCAAATGATGAAATGAAAAGATTAGTGCCTTATTGGGTATGCGGAGTCAAATGAAATCAAGATGAGCAACACTTCTCTAGAGAAAACTCAAATTATTGGCACATATTCTATTTACAACTTGTATAAACATGCAAGACTATGACTACTAAGCTCTACTTTAATAATCCAGATGAATCTCTCTGTTTACTGTGATCAACTAAAAGGATTTAATCTTTGCTTGAAAGAACCAATCAATTAACCACACAAATACAACAAATGTGCACTAATGAATTGAATATAAACTTGTTATATCAATTTAAACAACCAGAAAGAACCCATCTTGGAGATAGCTTAGCAATACTTTCATTAAATTCAACAGATAATTGACACCAGAAATGTGCAACAACATCAATTGACTTTCATAAATACCTCCATTTTGAAAACATGTCTCATAGTCTCTGATCTGAGAAATCTATTATACTGTATCCATCTAATTTTCCTACTGTATATCAAATATCTAATAATTGATGATCATTTTACAATCACAAAATGCATATTTATACACCAGCATCAGAAAAACTCATCACCACAAGATCCCATGTTAGCCTACCGCTAAATTTGGGCTCATTTCATGTTGGCCTGCAACAATATTCAAGCATTCACATGTCGGCCATAGTATTTGAATTTTTGTTAATCATCAATGAAACAGTCGCCGAGACAACCCTCTAGTTATGCCGAAGGCAATTGTATCGTTGTCAGTTGTCCCTTTTGTTTTATTCACTTTCGCCATGACCCATCAGAGTCGAGGAGATGTCATATAGATCACTTTATGTTTCCCCGAGATGTACCCTTCATTTTACATGTATCATTGCAACATTTTGTTTGTTATGCTGAAGTCAACAAGTATCCTTTTGTCCCTTTGTAATTCGCTGTGACCCATGGAGTCGGGGAAACATCATATAGACTAGTCCTTGTTTTGCTGAGAGGGGCTCAATATATTTTCCAATCGTTGAGACACAAGTATTTTTCTCATTGAGATGCATCCTCTTGTCCCATTCACTTTGCTATAGCCCTGTGATATCAGAGAGACATCTCATAGAACACCCTAAGTGTTACCGATAGCCTTTGTCATCAAACTTGTCACCGTGACTTATTGTTATCGGGGAGATGTCACATCGGTTAAACCTTTGTCTTAACGAAACACCTTGAGCTCACCTTAGATTGCCCAGACAATATCAATCTCACACCGACATAATCCATTCATCTTATGTGCTTCGCTATGACATTCCAACGTTGGGGAGACCTCTCATAGAGCATACTATATCTTACCGAAAGTCTTCATCCATCTTTTCATGTCGCTGAGACAAATCAATTTTCATGCCGATAAAGTCCCTTTTGTGTTCCATCGGTGAGACCCCTTGCACTTCGCCAAGACCAAACTCCGAAGTCACATAAGTCTTACCGAGCTGTTCCTCCCATCTTGTGCATCACCGAGACATATTAATTCTCTCACCAAAAACCACCAATGGAATCCCTTTGTGCTCTGTCGATGAGACCGAAGATATTTGGTGAAACCTCACCCCAAAATACTTTGGCTTGGCCAAAATAAACATTTTTGCACAAGTCAATAAGATATATAGTTTGCTATGACCTTACATTGAGACCCCTTGGTCTAGCCGAAGTGATCATCCATATTGTTGGTCGGCAAGACAAGGCAAGTTTGCCATGACCACATCCTGAATATCATGACTCTGGCCGAAGTAAGTCCACATGAGCAAATTAGTAAGACACATTAAGTTCGCTATGACACTACATTGATGCTAAAATATTTTGCCGATACATTCCTCCAGTCGCCAGTTGGTAAGACATGACAACTTCGCTGTGACTTCATTCCGACAATAGCACTCACATCGATAGGGATCCTTCAGTCACCGAAATAGTATGTATGTCCTACCGATAGTTTCCTGTAAGTAAACTTTGATTGCTGTGACAATGAAAAAGTCATGTCGATATGCCTACAACAAACATATATTAGTAAAAACACATTATGGGTTGGGGAGACCTTGAAAATCTCACACCGAAATGGAACTGCAATGTGAAAAATGCAGACTCGATGGATCATATGGGATAAATATAGGCAAAATGCAAGAAAAATGTCATGATGGAAGGGCCCGTGCATATGGTGATGATTACTCTGGAAACTCAGGGGTATGAAAAACTTGTGAAATTATTCAGAATTTTATAGTTCCAACAAGGTGCTAGACATATCCTTTAGGCTAACTGGTAGGCTCATCGCGAAGTTGAAAGTATTCTAGAGAAGTCTTCTAAGAAGTGACAACCCTCAAAAATGAATTCTAGAGAAGTCTTCTAGCATGGTCCCGATTCAACAACAAATCTATCAATAGATGTTCAGGATCAGCTGATCAACCAGGAATGCAGATCGAACAAAGGTTCTAAACCATGAAAAAGATGCTCAAATCTAGAAAAGTATGCCTAGTCTAGTCAAAGCAAGTTTTGTTGACTAAGAGATTTTAGAGGAAAATTAGTTCAAACAACCCACAATCAATGGAAATTAGTTTTGGGAACTCAAGATCAAGCCAAATCCCTCCAAAATCATGAGTTAACATCCACATTTGAAGGATTCAAACTTGAATCACCATAAAGCAACTCTAGGCATCCCATTCTCTTCATTTCTTTTGCAGGTTAAAGATCAAAACAACCATTTGCTCTCCAAAGGCTTATTTTCAAGATCTGAAGGAGGTTTTTACCATTCTTCATGATTTTTTGAATATCAATGATAGAAAAAAATTTCTTCTTAGAGGTTGCATCCAATAGAATATTTTTTTTTTTCAAGAGGGCATTAATAAATTCCAATCTTTCTCTTATCTTCTTCCTCTCTTTTGTCTTAGAATTCTTGCATGTCAAAGAAAATGGTAGGATATCACATATCTAATCAAATCAGTGTGATCAACATAATTTTTCAGAGAAATCCATCTCCTAAATTTTTTCAATATCAACAAAGTTGTCGCCCCTATTTTTAGTGATTTTTTGAAAAGTCATAAATTCAAAATTCCAACGAATTGGGTTTGTTTAGTTTTCAAACACGAACAAAACCCATGTATGTCATAATTTTTTTCGAAAAAAATACTTCTTAGCAGGTGGCACTATTTTTAAGGATTTTTCAGAGTTTTCAGAATAGGGTCATGTGCACAGTCAGTCTTCAAGTTTTTTCAGGATGGAGTACTCTTAGGTACAATACAAGACAAAAATGATCTTGTACCATGACTTCCTCAAAATGACAAACACTGACCTACATTAAGTGAAGCCTATAGTGAAGATGGACACCTTGGAAGGCATAAATGGCATCACCATTCAATGGATGATGCAACTGCAAAGAGGTCATCACTCTAGTAAAGGAGCTGCCAAAGTTACCAAGAGAAGATTGCGGGTGGAGAGGAGATGGTGCATTTCCATGCCATCATCTTACAAAGCATTGACTATCTAGAGGCATAAAAAGTCAACACATGGATCAAGGAGTTGTTGACTAGAGGCAGTGAGGTTTGAAAGGGCACCTAGGCTAGGACGTCCTAGTCTCTAGGAAAGCATTTATGATCAAGAGTTAGTTAACTTGATGATTCTTTCCAAGTTAACTAATTCCCCTTGAATCATGCATGTTTATCTCTATTTATGGGGAAGGTTTGGTTTGACTTCCTTTGATTGTGGATGTTTTTTTTGACTCCACTAATCATGGATGACTTATCTCCATAAATCATGGATATCTATCTTAGAGACACCTAATGTACATTAAATTTCTCTTGTAGTTTGGTGCCAGTTAACTGAAGTAGAATTCCAATTAACTGAAGTAGACTTCCAGTTAACTAATAGATTTCTTGCTTTCTAGGAATAAATCTTGCTAATTAGTTGGCAATTGATCTTTGTTGACTCAAGTAGATTTTTGGGTTGCCCACTCCTTGGAGCTCTATAAATAAGAGCCTTGGGCTCATTATTTAGAAACATTTACCTACTACGCAAAATTGTTGTGCCATTGTTGCCTCAAGTTTGCAAGTGTTTATTGGTTCACTCTTGGGTGAGAGTTGATTGGTTGATGAGAAATTGTGCATGATTTTGTGCCTTTGCATGTCCCAATCCATTGTAACTTGTTCAAGATATTTGAAGAAGAAAATAAAAAATCACATGCATTTTGATCCACTTATTTGAGTTCTTTCAGCAGTTTGCTCTAATAATTTGTTGTTTCAATCTCCTCCTTGGATAGGGGTTCGCCCTACTTGGATATTTTGTTGTTAGAAAATTATCATGTGATGTTGTTTAATGAATTGTCTTACAACCTATACTTTGGATAGGGGTTCCTCCTCCTTAGTGTTGATGGTCAAAACATCACAACAACATTAAACAAAATATAACTATTCTATTTCTCCTAAAAGAGAAAGATAACACATGGAAATCTAACTCCCAAGGTCCTGGTAATCAGTTCTCGATTGTACTAATTTCGCTCAGTAGTGGATGTGACCATAATGTTCAAGGGGCCTTTACTGGTAGCAAAGGACAAGAATTACATAACACCAGGTAATCTATGTTTGGGGGTTTTAAATAAAAGAAAAAGATGGAACAGAGCTTTAAATCAAGGAAACATGAATAAAATCCCTATGTATTCAGACATGTAGATCAACAATGAGTGTTCATTCTACCTAACCACAACTACAACAAGATGCAATCCATAGAACAAGCTATGGTACTGCATACATCCATAATGCTAATTCAGACATCATCAACATTCACTAAACTTATTTTAATCATATCATTCACTCATCATTCAAACACAGATCAAATAAATACAATAACAATTTGATTCATAGATAGCCCAATGATATGACCTTGAATCTAGTCCCTTCTATTGATTTTCATCAAATAAAGAACAATTAAGCACAACAAAACATTGGCGTATGGATTAATCATATATCTCTAACCTTATCGAAATGGATCCAAACTTTGAAAAATCATAACATGAAAACGTATCTAAACTATAAAATAGAGCTTTTTACTAAACTTCTTAGAGTATCTTTCTAAAACATTGAAAAATCCTAGATCTAGTTTCTATTCTCTATCCTCAAGTGGCTGATCTTTTTCTCAATTACCTGACCTTTACAAAATGGATTCTAATAGTACATATAGAGTGCCACATGCACGAATTTCTCAATCACTAATCAAGATCCACAATCCATGGAGTTGAAACCGAACATAGAAGTGGACTCAAGAATCCTTGCCTTTAAGGCTGATTACTCTGTTTCTACAAAAGGAAAATCCAATATTCCAAGAGGAAGATAAAACACATGGATCAAACTTAGAGTAGAGCTCATGTCAACATCCACAGAAAAAGGAGAATAGCAGATGGAGTAGGACACCAAGAGTCAATCACTTTGTACTAAATGCTCTTGAATGTACTTGTCTCGTAGAAGAGTTTCCAAATCCGGCCCATCCAACCAGTTACCTTCAAATTTAATTCTTTGAAACTCTACAAAAACCAAACTTTTCATCTCTTTTAGCTTGATTAGCTATTTTATAGCAATTCTTACCTCCTCCCAGATATCCATAGTCTAATCTAACAATAAATTCTCCCCATCATCTCCTTTTTGCATGATTTCCTCAAATCTACCCCTCCATTTCTCCCTTAATTTATCCAAAGAAAGGCCTTATTTATTAGAGGAATCCAAGTTAATCAAGATGGATACAACCGCTTCTAACTTAGTCATTTGTTGATTCAAGTCCTTACACATTTCCCGGACTTCCTCCTGATGTGCATGTATAGCCCTAGACTTGTATCTTATGATACTCATATTTTTCTCCACAAAGTCTTCATCACCAGGCTCAAGAATTGAAAATTCTATTAAGGTCGATTTGGGCACTTTGCTAACGTCTTCCAGCCTCTTAACATATTATTTATATTCATCATCCTGGTCGTCCAAATCTTTACCTTGCTTATCTAGATCTTCTACTAATTCAAGGGTAGCTTTTTGAATCCTAGAGCGTTCAACAAGAACATTATCAACCTCCCCATTGAGCTTATCCAACCATTTGTCGATCATCCCCAACTTGCTTTTCATCTGAATCAAATCATCTGCTTCCCTCTTTGATAGCAAAACTAGGGATTCAAGAGGAGCTGACTGTTGAGAAATGGGACTAGAAACATCCTTCAAGAAACCATGGAGCTGATCTAATTGAGCCTTAAGTTCATCCTTCCTTTGCTTGTCCTTGATCATCCGCGTTTTGGTCGAAGAAGCCACAATATCAATCAAGCTCATTTGTTGATTTCTTGTAGGCTTTCCCAAATTTACTGCCCCCAACTGATAATCAGTGACTTGCATATCATCATGGTTCTTCTCCATTATAGGAATGGCACATTCAGCAATGATCTCCCCAGCATCAGTGTGCCTAGTGGAGTGAAGAATCCAGGACTTCTTCTTTGGCTTCTCTTTCCCAATTTCCTTCATCATTTCTTCCCAGTTCAATAGTTGTGGCCGGACAACTTGTTTTCTTTCTATGTCCAATTTTAGCCAAGTAGGAGCAATAGGAGTAGTGGTGACTTGAGCTAAAGAAGAAGCAATAGTAGTGGAAGACAAAGGTTGCAATAATGTAAGCTTTGGTTGAGAATCAACCTCTTGCACATTTTTTTGATCACTTTGCTCCCTCTCCTGTGCTATCTTTTCTGCTTCTTCTTTATCCTTTTGATCTTGTAGCCTCTTAGCCTCCAATTCCTACCTTAAGCATTCCTCTTCTTCTTTCTTCTTCTCTAAAATTTCATCTCGCTGCTTTTTCAATGTTTCAACATAGTCCCATGCTTCCTTGGACTTCTTCGCATGTTCAACAATTTCAGAAACCTCCTTTTCCCTTTTCAGACGTTCTTGCTCTTCCCTTTTTCTATAGGCCTCCTCTTGTTCCCGTTGATGGTTTTTATGCACTTCTCAACACAGGCGATCGTGAGGTGCACTACCTCTCTTGAAAGACAATCTTCCACAATCAGATTGAGAACACTATCCCAAGGTCTCTAATGTCGGGTCTTGATTGCTTGGAATATCTCAGTTGTTTTATGTGATTTGCTTGGAATCACAAGGCGGTCTTACGGATGAGTTACAAAGCATGGGAAGTTGGGTTTGCAAATGTAATTTCAAAGTGCTGGAAGTGAATGAACAGTGGCTGTCCACTCAAAACAGCAAGCTGAAACTCATCAAGTTCATCTGATTTAGCTTCATGGTGATGCTTTGGGTCCTACTCTAACCAAGGATTAAAAGAAATAGCAAAAGGAAAGGGTTAAGAAAGCTATTCTAATCCTAAGCTAGAATGAATAGTAACAATGGTGGCTGCTAAAGTAGACAGACTTCCTAAACTGGGTTTTGCTTGGCCAAGAGAAACCTACAGTTGCACAAAACTAGTGCAATCTTCTAAGGACTATAGATTTTCAAATTGCATACACACACCATGTACATGCAATTGAACTAAGTTGCAACAATGTAGTAAAGAGCTCAGACTAGCTTTGCAAAGTGACTCATCATCAATGAACCACAAAAAGCATGAGCTGGAAATCCATCAAATACTAAAACAGCAAACACCATCACCACTCCCATTCAAAAAACTAACACTAAAACTAACATGGAAGGTGAACTATGCATACATAAAGAGCAAACTCAAAAGGAACACCCATAAATCATGCAATGCTGCTTTCTATTGCTGCAAAATGTCTTTACATCAATTCTCCAACAATTACAAATGAGGGGCAAGCCCCTATTTATAGTTTTCCAAAGCCCAAATGAATGGATAGGATCAATTTGCAATGAATGGCCTAGATTTGTTTACAATAGGGTTTCACCTACCCC